>PVJL010005847.1:0-101549 GCA_004026885.1 Lyroderma lyra
CTGTGCAGAAGCTTTTTAGTTTGATATAATCCCATTCATTTATTTTTGCTTTTACTTCCCTTGCCTTTGAGGTCAGGTTCATGAAGTCTTTCTTGAGTCCTAGGTCTATAAGTTTAGTACCAATGTTTTCTTCTATACAATTTATTGTTGCAGGTCTGATATGAAGGTTTTTAATCCATTTTGAGTTAATTTTTGTATATGGAGAGAGTTCACAGCTCAGGTTCATTCTTTTGCATATGTTTTTCCAGTTTTCCCAATACCACCTACTAAAGAGGCTGTCTTTTCCCCATTATATGTTTTTAGCTCCTTTATCGAAAATTATTTGTCCATAAATTTGTGGGTTTATTTCTGGGTTTTCAGTTCTATTCCATTGGCCTATATTTCTGTTGTTCTGCCAGTACCAAGCTGTTTTGACTATTGATGCTTTGTAATATAAATTGAAGTAAGGAAGTGTAATGCCAGCAGCCTTATTCTTTTTATGTAGTATTGCTTTGGCAATTCGAGGTCTTTTATGGTTCCATATAAATTTACTAATCCTTTTATCTATTTCACAAAAGTGTGATTGTGGGATTTTGATGGGTATTGCATTAAATCTGTAGATTGCTTTGGGTAGAATGGCCATTTTAACAATGTTAAGTCTTCCTATCCATGAACAGGGGATATTTTTCCACCTCTTAAAGTCTGTTCCAATTTCTTTCAAAAGTATCTTATAGTTTTCTGGGTATAAATCTGTCACGTTCTTTGTTAAGTTAATTCTCAGGTATTTCATTCTTTTTGTTGTGATAGCAAAGGGAATTGACTCCCTCATTTCTTTTTCAGTGGATTCGTTGTTTGTATATAGGAATGCTGTTGATTTTTGTACATTGATTTTTGTATCCTGAGAATTTACTATATTCTTTTATTGTTTCTAATAATTTCCTGGTGGAATCTTTGGAATTTTTAATATAAAGTATCATGTCATCTGCAAATAGTGACAATTTGACCTCTTCTTTCCCAATTTGGATACCTTTCATTCCTTTCTCTTGCCTGATTGCTGTGACTAGAACTTCCAGTACTTTATTAAATACCAGTGGTGACAGGGGGCATCCCCATCTTGTTCCTGATTTTAGGGGAAAAGGTTTCAGTTTTTCCCCATGCGGTATGATGTTAGCCAAGGGTCTGTCATATATGGCCTTTATTATGTTGAGATACTTTCCTTCTATACCTATTTTATTTAGTGTTTTGATCATAAATGGATGTTGTATCTTGTCGAAAGCTTTTTCTGCATCAATTGAACTGACCATATGGTCTTTATCGTTGATTTTATTTATGTGGTTGGTGTATCACATTGATTGATTTTCATATGTTGAACCATCCTGTGCTCCTGGGATGAATCCCACTTGATCTTGATGTATGATCTTTTTGATGCATTGTTGTATTCTGTTTGCTAATATTTTGTTTCAGATTTTTGCATCTGCGTTCATCAGAGATATTGGTCTATAGTTTTCTTTTTGTGTATTTTCTTTGCCAGGCTTCGGTATTAGAGTAATGTTGGCCTCATAGTATGAGTTAGGAAGTATTGCTTCCTCTTCAATTTTTTGGAAGAGTCTGAAGAGGATAGGTGTTAAGTCTTCTTTGAATGCTTGGTAGAACTCATTGGTGAAACCATCTGGTCCAGGGCTTTTGCCTTTAGGGAGATTATGGATAGTTGTTTTAATCTCTCCACTATCAATTGGTCTATTTAGATTATTCAGTGCTTCTTGGTTCAGTCTGGATAGGCTATAAGTTTCTAGAAACTTGTCCATTTCTTCTAGGTTGTTTAATTTAGTGGCATAAAGTTCTTCATAATATTTTCTTATAATCCTTTGTATTTCTGTGGTATCAGTGGTAATTTCTCCCCTTTCATTTCTAATTTTGGATATGTGTGTCCTTCCCTTTCGTCCTTTGATTAGTCTAGCTAGGGGTTTGTCAATTTTGTTGACTTTCTCAAAGAACCAGCTCTTCGTAGTATCAATTTTTTCTATTGTCCTTCTGTTCTCTAATTGGTTTAGCTCTGCTTTAATTTTTATTATTTCTTTCCTTCTGCTGACTTTGGATTTTGTCTGCTCCTCTTTTTCTAGTTCTTTAAGATGGGATGTTAAGATGTTTACTTGTGATTTTTCTTATTTCTTAAGATAGGCTTGTAGTGATATAAATTTCCCTCTTATTACTGCTTTCGCTGGGTCTCAATAATTCTGATACATTGTATATTCATTGTCATTAGTTTTTATATATTTTTTAATCTCCTCTTTTATTTGTTCTTTTATCCAGTCCTTTTCTAATAAGCTGTTGTTTAATCTCCATGTATATGTGTTTTTTCCTGCTTTCCTTTTATAGTTGATCTCCAATTTCAAAGCTTTGTGGTCTGAGAATGCACTTGGTATGATTTCGATGTTCTTGAATTTGCTGAGTCTACTTTTGTGTCCCAGCATGTGGTCTATTCTTGAGAATGTTCCACGTGCACTAGAAAAGAAGGTGTACTCTCTTTTTGCTGGATGAAGTGTCCTGTAAATGTCAATTATGTCCAATTGCTGTAATGTATCATTTTGAGCTGATGTTTCCTTATTCATTTTCTGTTTGGATGATCTGGCCATGGCTGTTAGCGGGGTGTTTATATCTCCCACAATGATTGTGTGTTCATCAGTTTCTCCTTTCAAGTTTGTTAGTAGTTTCTTTGTATATTTTGGTGCATCCTGGTTGGGAGCATATATGTTGATTAGTGTCAAGTCTTCTTGTTGTTGCATTGTGCCTTTTATCATGATGTAATGACCATCTTTGTCTTTTACTATCTTTTTCAACCCGAAGTTTATTTCATTAGATATCAGTACGGCCACTCCTGCTTTTCTCTGGTTACCATTTGCTTGGAGTATTGTATCCCATCCTTTCACTCTGAGTCTGTGTTTGTCCTTATGGCTGAGGTGTGTTTCTTGGAGACAGCATATGGATGGGTTTTGTTTTTTAATCCAGTCTGCTACTCTGTGTCTTTTTATTGGTGAGTTCAGTCCATTAACATTTAGAGTGATGATCGATATGTGAGGATTTCCTGTGGCCATTACTTATTTCTTTGTTTTTGTTTTATTTTTGTTTCTTTCTTGTTGCCCCAACTTTGTTCCATTTTTCTAGATGTTTTGTTTTAAGTTGAAGGACCTCCTTCCGTATTTCTTGGAGTATTGGCCTTGTGCTGGCAAATTCCCTCAGCTTCTGAGTGTCTGAGAAGGTCTTTATTCTACCTTCATATCTGAAAGATAATTTTGCTGGATAATTTATTCTTGGCTGTAAGTTCCTCTCTTTTAAATTTTTGAATATTGGATTCCACTCCCTCCTGGCTTGTAGAGTTTCTACTGAGAAATCTGATGCCAGCCTGATGGGTTTTCCTCTAAAGGTTGTAGTACTTTTTTCCTTGGCTGCCTTGAGAATTGTCTCTTTGTCTTTAGTTTTGGACATCTTTAGTACCATGTGTCCTGGAGAAGATCTGTTAGGGTCCAGGTACCTAGGGGACCTGTTTTCTTCTTGAACTTTGGGTTCCCAATCTTTCCATAAGTTTAGAAAGTTCTCATCTACTATTTGTTTGAGTATGCTCTCTGTAGAATGCTCTACCCCTTCTTCTATTCCTATTACCCTGATGTTGTTTTGTCTCATGAGTCAGATAGTTCTTGCAGAGTTCTTTGAATCCTTCTGGTTCTATATTCCCTCTCTTCCTCTTTCTTAGCTGTTTCCATGTTCTGATCTTCAATATCACTAATTCTTTCCTCCATCTGGTTGGCCCTGTTTCCTATGGCCGTCATTTCATTTCTCAATTCTTTTATTGTATTATTTATCTCTCACATTTCCATCTCAATCTTCCTTATGTTTTGAATTTCTTTGTTAAATTGTTCCTTTTGTTCATGGAGTTCCATTTTTATGTCATTCATCTCCTTTTTTATGTTGTTTATCTCAGCCATGGTGCTCTGCCAGTATGTTTTCATTTCTCTCAGAGCCTTTAGAATGGCCACTTTAAATTCTCTGTCACTTAGCTCAGAAACTTCTAGGTCTAAGAAGATGTCTTGATGAATTTCCTGATCTTTCTGAGGAGTTTTAGTTTTTAAGGAATTCATCCTGTCTGCTGGGTTCTTCCTCTATGACATGAGGGCATTATGTTCAGTACTAGTGCCCGGAAGCCCAGATTGGTACTTTTGTGGTATCTTGCTGTAAGGCAGACATGAGGTGGCACTGGAGGGGCAAGTTTTGGGAGAGAGAGGAGTTGTTTATTTCTTGTTTCTGGTCTCCTGCTACGTTTGGAGGTGGTGCACATCTGTCATGGTCCCTCTGCTTCCTGTAGTTAGTTGGTTGGTTGGGGAGGCTATAGGAAAGGGGAGAGACTAACAAAAGGCTCACTGGGGCAGCTCCACCTTCTGCCCTATGCTTGGGAATCTGGGTGATGCGGGCCGAGGCTGCTTCTGCTGGTTGGGGCGAATGCTATCAAATCCGCCTTTCTTCCCAGGCCTGCTTCCATGGCCAAATGTTGGGGCAGAGTCTGTGGGCAGCTCGCACTGTTTTTAGGACCCAGGGGAATGGGAGCAGGCTTGCGCACAAGTCTGAAGCTGTGGGTCTGACCTCGCGGTAGGAAGGCAGCCGGCTTGCCTCTGCAGTGGGCTGGAACGGGAACCGCAGCCCCACGCAGGTGCTGTGCGCTATCCATGTGGCAGCCGGCCCTTCTCCGCAGCTGGCCAGGGCCAGGAACTGCAGCCCTGTGCAGGAGCCGCGTGCGCCTACGCTGTGGGTCCCAAGGGAGCCTAGAGCTAAGGTGTCGTCTCTGCAGTTCAGCATCCTGGCTCAGCCCTACTACCACTCAAAAGTTCCAGAGGCTGGCTCCCAAGTTCTGTCCCCAACTCACCGCTCCAAATTCCAGCTCCCCAGACCAACTCCCCAACGACTCCCACTGTTGCTAGGGCTTTTCCTCTTGTCGCCTTTGGCCTCTCCCCTCCCATGCACTGCAGTCAGCCGCGATCGGGTCCTGTTGTGATCAGTCTTTGCTCCCTCCCCTCTCTCCTGCTCTCCCCCTTCTCTCCAAACTAGTGTTTACTTACGATGTGTGGATTTCTCAGCTGCTGTTTTTGCCACCCAGGGTCCTCTTTCTTGGCTCCTGGGTGGTCGTTCAATTGTGTTTTCTGGGAGAGGCCTTAGGGACCTCCTCTCCAGTCACCATCTTGTCCTCCTCTCAGTTTTCTGTACTTTAAAGTTGCTATCATTCCTTCTCTCACTCCATGGAAGTGAATCACGAGTCTGGCCCACACTCAAGTGAAGAGATATTAAACTCTACCTCTCAGAAATGTGCATTTTCACTTATTATTTGTTAGGTGTATCTCCATTTATCATTCCTTCTATAAGGAAGATTTCCTCCCCCCTTATTCCATTTATTTCTTTATTTGTTTTTCACATCAATATAGAGTCATGGATATTTACTGTATTTTTTCCAGACAAACTTCTTATGTGTTGCCAAAGCGAGCACATTTTAGTTTATTCTCTAGTCTATAAAATCCAATACTATATTGTTGCTGAAGTTGATGCAGTCTTGGACATTGGTAGTTCTTTCAGCTTGACTCCTTTGTCCCTTTGATATGCACATTTCTGTACTTTTTAGCACTACAAGATATTCCAGGCTCATCTTGCATTCTCTTTATACCAGCCCCAGAATCAAGTTTCTCCAAGTTACCCTTATTCCTCTTGCTAAAAAACAGTATTTTCAAAACCAGGAGCTAGGCATTATTCTTTTCACCATTTATGATGTCACTGTTTCTAGGTATTCTCAGCAAGCACAATTAGGACTCTAATCTAATATCACAATGTTCATTTAGCAATCTCCTCTGAGTTTTTGTGGCTTCTTTCTTCCACAGCAAGAGACTTGACTAGGGATGTGTTTTAATTATAATTGTTGAGCTAAGCCAACTGCATTCAATGACATAACATACTATCTTATGTTTAGCTCCTTTTCTTACATACTATTTTTCACTCTTTGTTGGAGTGGGACTTTTGACATTTATGAAAATATGAGTTATTCTATTCATTATGTTGACACACGAGCTTATAGAATGACAATTAGCTCTTGCTCTTTCTTAAAATATAAATATGTCCTAAAATGTGTTCTTTACCCCTCTTTCTCTCACCTGCATCATATTAAAAATGAATTCATTAATACTTAGCATGTTATCAGTGAATTTATACTACTTTCCTTTTAGTCTTCTCATGTTCTCATCTTTTTTGTTAATTTTATTATTAATTTATCTATATTGCCATAAAATACAGATACGTACTATTCTGTTGTTTATGCCTGCCTATCACTCTTAGTTCTGCAGTTCAATGTATTTGTGCTTTTACTAAGATCTTATGTGGTTGTCTGACATTTGTCCTTTTCTCAAGAAGATTCTGTGGGAAAAATACTTTGAGTTTTTGCACAAATTTTTACTATTTCTGCACCCTGTCCTTTGAATATCAGTTTATTTGAGGATGAAACACTTGGCTTTTTTATTTCTTGAATATCTTAAGCATGACGCTTAACATTTTTCTGATATGAAGTGTTGCTTTTGATAAGTAAGATGTCAATCTGATTTCTTTCCCTTATTGGTGGCTTGGTATTTTTTGCCTAGATGTCTAAAATGTTATTTTCTTATCTTAAAATCAAGTAATTTTATTAAAATATGTTTGATGTTGACTGTTCTGGTGGGATATTCCAGTAAAACAATATTCCCAACTAGGTTCAATACCACCCTTCTCAAGAAATAAAGTTACCTTTATTCCCATAGATTTTGTTTCTTTTTTTCCCCCCTACAACTTAATTCTTTTGCTTTGATGTTCTATTCTTTTGTTGTCTCTGGCAAAAGGACTAAATCTTGTTTGCTTTTGTCCTGTATCTAGATTAAATCATATTTACTTATTTTGATTATTTTTATTTTTTCTTATTCTCTATTACTCTTTTTTTTTTCCCACACGCTTTATTTTTGGGTTTTTTTGGCATATCATTCCAGAGTTCTCTGCATCTATGAGTCAGTTCCTGTTTTGTCTGTCTTTTTATTTTATTTTTTAGATTTCATATATAAGCAAGATGGGAAAGGGTTTGGGGGGCTGGGATAAGAGGCGAAGAAATTAGGAAATATGAATTGGTTGTTACAAAATAGTAATGGAGATGTAAAGTACAGCATAAGGAATGTAGTCTATAATAATGTAATAACTATGTATACTGCCAGGTAGGTACTAGATTAATCGAAGGGATCACTGCATGAATTATATTAATGTCTTACCACTATGTTGTATATATCAACAGTGTATTGTTTTGTTCTCTGCATCTATGAGTCAGTTGCTGTTCTGTTCATCCTTTTATTTTGTTCTTTAGATTCCATGTACAAGCAAGATAATACACTGTTGGTAGAATTGCAAATTAGCACATCCACTGTGAAAAAATAGTTTGAAGATATCTCAAAAAATTAAAAATAGAACTACCTTATGATACAGCAATTCCATTTCTGGATATTTATCTAAAGAAATTCAGAACAATAATTCAAAAAATATATATGCACCCTATGTTCATTGCAGCTCTATTTACAATAGCCAAGCTATGCAAGTGGCCCAAGTGACCATAAGACAAAGAAGTATGGTACACATATATAATGGAATATTATTTGGCCATAAAAAGAATGAAATATTATTTGAAACAACATGGATGGACTTAGAGGTATTATGTTAAGTGAAATAAGTCAGAGTGAATAAGACACATGCCATCTCAATTTCTTTTTGCAGAAATACCCTTATGTTAGCCACTTCCACCATTCTGAATTAATTTCCATCCCTAACCTTGGCATATGAACCTTCTCTCTTCTTTTTGCCCCAAATGTTGCAGCTTTGCCCAATATAAATTTTACTCCTCATGGTATTTTTTACCCACCCTCTTCTTCTTGGTGGGTCTTTGTTATTCTGAAGGGGGATTGTTTTTGTTTTTTCATATGGGAGCATTTTTAAGGTCTATAGCAATCACCCCAAATATTGTCACTCATCCTGTTACCTCTTAGGAGAGCCTCCTAGTTTACTTTGAACTTATCTGCAATTTGGAACCTTAAGATACCTCTCCCAGTTTTTTCCAGTTTTTCATATATGCTTGCTGAGGATGCTACTCAGAGATGGGCTCTTTCATTTTTGAGGTGAGGTGATTATTTTATGGTGATTTCTATGCTATAAGGTTTTTAGGATTATCAGAACTTTTCTTTCTATGTCCTTAAATATCTATGTATAGTAGTCAAACCCACATATGGCCATGCTGGTCAGTTTATGTTCCACCACTTACACTCTGGGATTCTAAAATTGTGTAATTTCAGAACTGTTATGTAAATGGTATTATACCATATGATATATTTTTTGCACTATAATTCCCAGCAACTGTATCCAAGTTATTATTGTGTAGTATTCCATGATATGCGTGCACTACAGCTTGGTTAATCATTCATTTATTGAAAGACATCTGGACTGTTTCTAGTTCTTGGCTCTTATGACTGAAGCTACTATGACCATTTTTTAACTGTAAGTTTTCACTTTTCTGAGATAATTGATTTAGGGTACAATTGCTAGGTTGTGCAGTAATTGTTATCTTTAGTTTACAAGAACTGCTGAACTCCTTTCTGGAGTGGCTATACCATTTAGTTTCCTACCAGCAGAGTATGGGTGATCCAGTTTCACTGCATCCTCCCAAGTATTTGATGTTGTAATTATTTTTGTTTGTTTTATTTTATTTTGTGGATCTGAATTTGCATGTCCTAATGACTAATTATTAAACATCTTCTAATGTACTGACTTGCCATCAGTATAGCTTTATCCTCAATGAAATGTCTCTTTTGCCCATTTCATAATAGGACTGCTTTTACTGTTATGTTTGAGTGTTTTATATCTTCTAGATACTAATTCAATATCAGATGTTGTAGTTTACAAATATTTTCTTCTAGTTTGTAGCTTGTCTTTTAATCCTCTTTATAGGGCTTTTGGTATAGTAAAAAGTTAATTTTGATGAGATTCAACTTACTAATTACTTCTTTTATGAATTATGCTTTTGGTATCAAGTCTGAAAATTCTTTGCATAATCTTAAATCCTAATGACTTTCTTTTATTTTTCTATAAGTTTTATAGTTTTACCTTTACATTTAAATTCATGGTCCATTTTGACTTAATTTTTATATAAAATATGAGATTTTGCTCAAATTTCATTTATTTCCCTATGGATATCCAATTGTTGTGGCATTATTTGTTGAAAAGGCTATCTTTCCTCCACTAAATTTCTATTGTGTCTTTTTCGAAAAAACAGTTGAGCTTATTTTATATGAATTAGTTTCTGGATCTCTGTTTTATTATCTTGATCTAATATCTCTACACTGTCTTGATTACTATATCTACATATTAAACCTTGATATAAAATAGATTCTTGTACTTTATGCTTATTTGTAAAAGTGGTTTTAGTTACTTGAGGGCAATGTTTTGCCATATAGATATTAGAATAAGCTTTTCTATGATTACACTAAAACTTTGACAAGATTTTACATATATATATACAATAAATCAATCATATATATATATATATATATATATATATATATATACACACACACACACACACACACACACACACTTACACATACACATACATGAGGGCTGTCCAGAATGTATCCAGCCATGTAATGTGAAAAAAAGAGGCATTTATAGTTAAATTTTCCCAGACAGCCATCATACATGTATATATAAAAGAGAGATTGATTTATTATTAGAACCTAGCTCACACTATTATGGAGGCTGGGAAGTCTAAAACCTGCAATGCAAGAAGTAGTCTAAAGGCTGTCTTCTGAAGAATTTTGTCTTTCTTAGGGAAGTCAGTTTTTGTTCTACTCAGTCTGTTGACTTATTAGATAAGGCCTACTCACAATATGGGTGGTAATCTGCTCACTCAGTATTCACTGATCAATCTCATCCAAAATACACTCCAAGTGGACACAAAAAGTAATCACTACAGTGTTAAGATTTTCCCTCTCAGCACTGCATTAGCAGCATCCCACAAATTTTGACATGCATATTTTCATTCAATTCTATGTACTTTTAATTTCTTATAGGTATACTTTTTTACCCATGGATTATTTACAAGTCTGTTGTTTAATTTCTACATGTTTAGAAGTTCCTGGTGTTTTTTATTTTCTGCTACTAATTTCTAATTTATGTCCATTATGTTCAGAAAACACACTCTATGTGATTCTAATTCATTTAAATTTATTGAGGTTTGTTTTGTGGGCCAGAATATGATTTTTCTTAACAAAAATTCCATGGGCACTTGGGGAAAAAAGTATATTGGTTGTTTCAGTAGACCATTGTACCATTTCCTTTCAACCTCTAGTCACAAATAAACATTTTGCTGTCATTCAAATTGATTTTTTATAGGTAGGTTATCATTTTCCTTTGACTACCACTAAAATTTTTATTTATTTATTTATTCTTAGTTTCTGGCAATTTACTTATTGTATACCTTGGTCTGGATTTCTTTGAGTTTATCCTTTTGTAATTTGCTCACTTTCTTTCATCTGTAGGCATGTTGTTTTGTTTATTTTTAAATCAAATTTGAGAAGTGTTCAGTGATTATTTCTTCAAATGTTCTTTCAGTACTATTTCTTGTCTCTGTGGGGAGAAGAAGCTCCATCCCTACAAATGAGGGGAACACTTCTTTCCACTATCAATGTGTCAGCTTCTTTGTCAGAGGGACCTCAGTTTAATCTAAGTGAGAAATGACTCACCCTGTACCTCTTTTGTCTGGTGATGTGTCAGGGAATGCCAGGTCTGGGCTGTCTTCGAATTCCCTCCAGGTCTGAGCTCTCAAGCCATTCTTCTTCTTACTTTCCTTCAGAATTCTCCTCCATTTGTCTCTTTTGTTATTTCACATTATTTATAGGTGTGCTTAGTAAGGACAAAGGAGAAACAGCTTGTGGGGCAAATGGAGTCAGGCTCTCCATTCCACCATAATGATACACACCCCTGATGTAACTGTGACTTGTGCATGCCCAGGTGGCAGCCATTTTGTTGTTTATGTGCCTTCTGTGCTGCGTCTTGGCACCTGCCTATGTAAGGGGAGGGACCTCTCCAGGACCGTGCAATGTCCTGCTGTGCCGTCAACTCCTGAATGTCATTTTGTTGCTCCTTCACTTCTGGAATAAAGGTTGTGTTTAAGTTACCTGCAGCACTTCAGTTCTTCTTCAGTCTGCCTGGATCCATTGTGGAACCACCTTGACCACAGTTATTGGCAAGACACAGCTCTAGGCCATCTTGTCAGGACCAGAAATCTACACTTTGTTTTTAAGGTTCTTTTTTAAAATGCTATTATGAAAGATAATATAAACTGTTCTGCCATCAAAAATGTTGCCCTCACACAATGTCCAGATAATTATAGATGTTTCTGAAAGTGAGTCATTGGAGTTTTGTAATGATAAGATATAAAGTTTGAGGAAAAGAGAGTGATCAGAGAGGATTATATAACTGAGTGAATAGTAGTCCATTAATTGAGATGGTAAAAAAAAATGTGAGACTCCAGATAGGCTAGAAGTATATTAAAGGATTTTGTTTGTTTGTTTTTTACACGTTGCATTTTAGGTACTAAACAGTCACCAAATTTGGGAGTAAACAGTTTATTATTGAATCTGGATTTTATGGTAGTGGTTTTGTTAGAATAAATGGTTGTTAGAACCAGCATGTACATACTAGGTATAATAATAAAATAATAAAGATTTCTCTATTATGTATATGGAGTAGCAATATGACAAGTTATTTGATCTTGATACCCCAAATTTAGAAACCTATCCAATCACTTGTTGTTGTTTTTAAGTGTCTATTAACCTTTACAAGGTTGTAGATGATTATATCTAATTTTGGAAACTGAACAAAATTGTGTCACTAAGCAATTGAAATTTAGGGAGTAGACACTAACTTGTTTAGAACTTTATTACTCCAGAATTTGACCCCTGACCTTAGTGAGATGACAATGGGTGCCTATTCATGATGTTGAGAAAAGTAAATGAGAAATCAGAAACATGCTTATCAAATTATCATTTTGTTGTAGAAGACAGAAAATACAGAAGATACCTTCTGAAAACAATAGGGTGACACTGAGCATTGTTGGTTCACCAAAAGGAACATCGTCCTATCATAGCAGAACTGTCCCTGGTCTAGAACAAATTCCAGACTCTGTATAGCCCCAAGGTTCATTCACACTTTTTCTTTATTTTCTGTTGTAGTATAATATCTGTTACAAAAGCAAAAGAGTGTAACTTAAGTTCTAGCTTTTCTCTCAAGGAAAAAACTCGCCTTTGAAAAACTGGCCTATCCAATTTTAGTCAAATATTGTTAACATTGTTTTTCTTTATTAATTAAATTTATTGGGATGAAATTGATTAATAAAATTGTATGGGTTTCAAGTGAACAATTTTATTATACATCATCTATGTATTACATTGTGTTCGCCACCCCAAGTCAAATCTCCTTTCATCACCATATGGTTGACCTCTCTTATCTTCTACCTCTCCTCTTACCCTCTGGTAACCACAAAACTGTTGCCTGTGTCTACGAGTTTTTGCTTATCTGTTTGTGTAGTTTCTTTGTTGCTTTCAGTTTTATATACCACATATGAGTGAAATCATACAGTTCTCAACGTTTTTTGTCTGACTTATTTTGCTTAGCATGGTAATCTCAAGATTCATGGCAGCATTTCACCTTTTCTTATGACTGAATAATATTTCATTTTATCTATATACCACATCTTCTTTATCCATTCACCTATTGAAGAATACTTCAGTTTTTCCATGTCTTGGTCACTGTGAATAATGCTATAACAAATATAGGGTTATATATAGTTTTATAGATAAATGTTTCTAGAACTTTTTGGTAGATATCCAGAAGAGGGATTGCTAGATCACATGGTAATTCTATTCTAAATTTTTTGAAAAGCCTTCATACTCTTGTCTATACTGGCTGTACCAATCAATGTAATTCCAACCAGCAGTGTATGAGTGTTTCTTTTTCTCCATGACTTCTTCAAACTCGTTATTACTTGCTTTGTTGACAGTAGTCATTTTAATGGGTATGAATTGTATCTCACTGTGATTTCAATTGACATTTTTCTAATAAGTAGTGAAATTGAGCATTTTTTTTATCTATGTGTTGGCTGTTTATATGTCTTCTTGGAAGAAATGTCTGTTAAAGTTCTCTGCCCATTTATAAATTGGATTGCTTATTTTGTTGTTGTTACTGTTTAGTCATTTCTATTTTTTATACATTTTGGATATTAGCCCAAACAGATCAATGGAACAAAATTGAGAACCCAGAAATAAACTACATATACATGGACAAATAAATTTTAACAAAGGAACAAAATGCATATAATAGAAAAAAGAAAGTCTCCTCAATAAGTGGTGCTAAAAAAATTGGAAAACCACATGCAAAAGGAAGAAACTAGACTACTGTCTGTCACACCAAAATTAACTCAAAATGGATCAAAGGACTCACTATAAGACCTGAAACAATAAATTGCATAGAATAGAACAGGTACTAAACTTATGGACATTGGTCTTAAAGAGGGTTTTATGAACTTGACCTCAAATGCAAGGGATGTAAAAGCAAAAATAAATGAATAGGACTATATCAAACTAAAAAGTTTCTGAAAAGTGTAAGAAACCTACAACAAAACAAAGAGACAACCAACCAAATCAGAAAAGATATTATATTTAAAAATAACACCTGTGTTAAAGTTTTTTTGTAAGAAATTTGTGATGAAAAACAAGCCACTAGTAATTTCAGAGCAGACCAACACAACGCCAACAGTTAATTATTGAATAGTTGTTATAAATAAGTATTTTAAATAACCCTGAATTTTAAAAAGGATACAATTTTACAGTCAACTTGAGATGAGACTTTTGTGAAATATGTAAAGAAAAAGAGTAACCAGAGGAATTGGGTGCTTATCATATTTCTGTTTTCTTTGATATACTGCCTTAAAGAAAAACATAAGGATGTTTTGGTCAACTAAAAAGTCAAAAAGAAATCCCAATTAGTCATGGAAAAGCCCTGCTTGTAATATCATACTGCTATCACAGAATATGTTTACCACTTATTTGCACAACAAATATCTAGTTTTCTTGAATTGTACACAGTAATCATTTTTTTTAAGAAAACTTTTTTCAGTCTTTTTGGTCATTTTGAATGTTCTTTGTGGCATCAGTATGTGACTTAGAACCTTTTCTCCTTTGCCATCTCCCTTGCTTTTGCTCTTCTCAGTTTAAAATGTCTAGACTCTATCACTTCTCAGACCTATAGCACCTGGTGTGATAGCTAATATTTTATTTCTAAGTCACCTTTGCTGTAAATAGAATGCAATAGCTGCAGGTGAAAATAAAGATTTGTCTAGATCTTCTTTGACTATAAAGCATGGTAAACTTCTTGAAGGCAAAGTTTAAAATATACAGTGGGTCTAGATTTCATGATGAAATTTTGAAGCCAAATATTTTTTATTTCCTATGAAATTGTATTGCCCTTCAGAGTTGTATCACATTTGTTTTGTTGAAAGCACCTTTCTCTTTGATTGCTGAAACATTTTATTCTATCATGTTATACTGAATCAACCTACTTTCTGTTATCCATATATGTTGTTTTCTTTCCAAGAATAGTCAGCAGAAAATTGTATTGCAAAGCACCCTGAGAATAAGGGCATTGATCTCTTCAGTTGAAATTTTAGGCCACCTTCCCCTTGTCACTCTCAGCTGTAATTTAAGATATCAGCCTTAAATTATTTAGTGGTTTATAAGTATAAATAATTCACCAGTCAACAACTAAGGTGACAGCCCATTAATCAGCCTGTGAATGTGTGCACAGGTGTCATGCTGTGGTTTGCATTGGGCAGAGTCCTGATGAAGTAGACAAGCTTGGAGCCATTCTTCTTTCTTTTCCCTCCCTAAGCTGACCCATCTTGCTTGTGGACTAAATTAGTTGGGGCTCAAATTAAGAGCTATGCTCAAAAATTCTAACATTCAAAGATAAAACCAAACTTTACTGCAAGTGTAGATGTGATTGTAAATTTTCTAATACTGTCTGGTTAAACTATACTGTGACATCACCAAAGGAGATGTGTGGTGAAAATAGATTATGTAATGTAATTTTACAAGAGAGTTGTTATTTTTTAAATAAAAGGTATATGCTTATGTTGAATGAACTTTTACTTTCTTATTTAGGTAGTTGGTTTTTAAACTCTTGACAATTATTATTTTTAGTAGCTATGTTCCCTTTCTTCATCTATAATAGCTAATGAAAACATGGCAATTTCTTTCTATAACTTTTGGGCATTTTGTTTATAATTCAGGTAACTATTGAGCTTGTATATTTTTACAATAAAATTCATACTCTTCTAAGTCTCTTTAACCTTGTAAAAATGTATGTTCCAAAATGACTTATGTTAATTTAAAATTAATTCAAAATTTATGCAACAACTAATGACAATATTTTTGGTAAAATTGTAGACTCTCTACAGAAAGGTGACCATTAAAACCTAAATTATTGCAGGGTTATGCAGACCCTCTTTTTGTTTATTAAAATCAAAAGTCAAGAACAATCAACAGAGCAGGTATTTAATCTAAACACCATAATCACCTCAAACTGCTCTTCGCTTCCTGTTTCCTTTCCACTAACTCTAAAGGCACAACATTAAGTCTCAACATTTTGTTCTGTCCTCAATAGAGTGTATCAACATCTGCATGTAATAACCATCCCACCCATTGTGCTGCTGTGTGATCTACTGCCTTACACACACACTCTCAAACACACACAGATGCACATGAGTGTTTTTGTCTACTAAAAAGTCAAGAAGACAGTTTCCATGACAAAGAGCCCAGATGTCTCCCTGAGAATGAGCTTCCCACACTGTCTCTGCCACACTAATTTCTTCACTATAGTTGGAGAAGGACATTTTATTCCCAATGCCAAGTGTCATTGAAAAGCCTGGATTAGGGAGTTCCCTGATGGTGTAGTGGCTTAAGGCTTCGGCGCTGGCGCTGTCAGCGCTGCGGCCTGGGTTCGATTCCCAGTCAGGGAGCTGCCCACATACCAAAAAAAAAAAAAAAAAAAAAAAAAAAAAAAAAAAAAAAAAAAAAAAAAAAAAAAAAAAAAAAAAAAAAGCCTGGATTAGAAGTCCAATAGTTTGTGTCCAAACTCTCAACACTGTTCAAGAATTCATCCTATTTAACTTTAGCTTAGGTAGCTGTGGAGCCTGGTTTCAAGTTGGTGTTTGAAGTTCATACTACAATTTTATTTGAACTATTTTTTTTTTGGTTGGTTCCCTGAGTGGAATCGAACCTCGGTCGCGGCGATGAAAGCATGAAGCCTAGTCACTACACCCCCAGGGAACCCCCCAGAGAACCCCTCTAGGGATCCCTCTTATTTGGATTATTATCCAAGCAGCAAAATGAGCCCTCTACTCAGGCATACCTTCTCAGTCTTCACGTTACATTCATCTTCGCCTTTGCTCACATACTCCTCACTAAAGAGAAGCTCCTTACTCAAGTTCTCCACAGACTAAAACCCTAGTCTATATAGTTCACCTGTAGTTTCTTCACCCATAACCATCACGTAAGCAGTCATTTGTCCATTGTCTAAATCTAATCCACATAACTGTCATTTGATAATGGCTCACTATGTGCCAAGCACTAATGAAAAACATTTTGCAGACATTTTACCTCTTAAATCTCCTCATAACACAAACATGTTAACAAAAATGCTATAGGTTCCTGAACTAAGGAGTGGTAGAGCAAGGATCCAATTTAGGTCTGTGTGACTCCAAAGCTCACTACACTCTGTTGCCTCCAATCCAATCAAAATATCCTCGGTCATTGCTTCCTGACTTCTTTCTGAGATGAATTTCCAACACTCCCACAATATTCTTATCATCTCTAAATTTTTTTCTCCAATGGAATCTCCTCTTTTAGCCAAAAGTGACAACACCAGCTTCAAATGCCCTTGTCTTGAAATCTGGTAATAATTATTGTATTACTGTATTTGTCTTCTATTTTTTATACATGAGTTGTCACATGAGAGAACCCAGCTGATGTTATACTCCTTCTTCCATGGTTCATTTTAGTATAATTTGGAGAAAGAATGCTTGCTTCACATCTAATTCTAAACTGAACCATGTACCAAATTGCTTTCCTGAGTCCATTAACTCCAAAATGTAGTTTTTGGCTCCTGTAGCTCTTCTCTTCCCCTAGGACCCTGTATTCCTGACGTGGACATTGCCTGTTCAGATGTCACCGTGTGTCAGACTTTTCCTCAAATTTTGTAAGTAATGAGGGAAATGAGCCTGAGGGAGAGCACAACGCAGCCAAGCCAAGTGTATAACACTCATCTAATAGCCCTGGGCCTCTCCAAGTAGGATTTCTTTGGGGCAACTTTTCTTCAGGCCTTTTCTTATTGCCGACTTCTTGAACCTCTTCTGTCTCCCAATGCTCTTGATATTTTTCTTCTTCCTGAGTTGCTGTTTACTAGTCCTCCAGTCACACTTCATCCCTGGATGCCCATGGAATCCATGTCCATATTCTACTTTAATAAGCATTGCTTATCAGGTGTCTCTTTGTATTGATTTATTTTATATGTCAGCAGCTCTGCCCAGAACCAGAGCTTCTTTAACCAAAACCTCTGTCAAGAATCATTTATGTGTTTTCCCATATAAAATATAGGGCCCCCCCAAAAAACTGAAATTATCTTCTGGAGAGGAGGCCCCTTGCAGTACAGGTTTTCCCTGCAAGGTGAGTGTTCTAGGAACCCATCTTTATTAATGTACCAGTTGTTGTTGTGAGAGGCTGCATTTAGCTTCACTGTATATTTTTGGTGACTCTTTCAATGCTTTTGCCCATTTCATAATGGATGATTTACACAAACAATGTGTGGCGTGACAATGTACCTGCCTACACTGCGCTGAATGTTTAGGAGTTTTTTACCAAAAACAGCATGACTTCCTAACCCTGGGTTCAATGTTATGAATGCAGCTCTACATAAAATCATGCAATATTTTTTAAGGATAATGTTGTCTTAATGAATATGTAATTTATCTTAATGAGTATTCATAAACTAAATATCTAGTTGGAAAATTTTCAATACATTTTTGCTCCTTGTTCTTTAGAATATGTTCTTTTATGTGTGTATTTTTTTAGGCTTTTCATTTTATTTATTTATTATTTTTTAAATTATTTACTGAATTTATTGGGGTGACGTTATTTAATAAAATTATGTATGTTTCAATTGTATAATACATCAGCAGCATATTACATTGTGTGCTCCACCCACAGTCAGTTCTCCTTCCTTTGCCATATATTTGACCCCCCTGTTTTTTCTCTACCTTTTTCCCCTCTTACCTTCTGGTAACCACTAAACAATTGCCCGTGTCTTTGAGTTTTTGTTTTGTTTATTTTTATTTTTTTGTCTAGAATATTTTCATTAGCTATTAGCATCAGTGAATACATAAGGAGATGAAATCTCAGTTAATTGTGTTCAATTTTAAGACATTTCATAAAAATTGCAGATATTTTAAAATGTAAAAATTATCAAAATTCTGAGGTTTATTAATAATCATAAATATAGGTAATTGAGAATTGATAATTTTATATAATACATATTATATAGCCTTATTAATTTTGGAGGTCAGTTTGAAATGGTGAAAAGTTTGGATTATAAATTTGGGAATGGAAAATATGCTCAATGTGTAGAAGCCTTTGGGGACAAAAACATTAGGAAATTTTCAGAAGTAGCACCTAAATTTCCCTTTTCTAGAGATTCATTTGAACCACTAAGAACACACTCAATCCATTTTAACAAAAAAATAAGAATGTTTAGATACAGATATTTAATTTTGCTCAGAAGTGATTTCTTCACACATAATCAATCCAGAACTTGCAATTACATTTACACCCATTAATTTGCCTCATGATTATGTTTCTCAAAACACTTGGATGGGTGAGCATCACAAGAGGGAGGTAAGATTGTCAGAATATCTATGTCATTGGCATCAAATTAATGAAGTTTTGACAGAGCTATGAAAACATAATCCTTCATGCTACTCATCAATCCAAGAAAATATGAGTTACTTTTATTCTTTAGCAAAATCTAAGCATGCCATAAACAAAGAATGTCCCATGGAGTGTTCTAAATGAATCCTCAGGCTAGTACTACTTGTAACAGTTCTTTAATTTTTATTAAATAAGTTTAATGAATATTGATAAAATTTTCATTGTTCCTGCAGGAAACATTGGATTGTATTTCAATATATAGCTCCAGATTTCAGTAGCAAAGTGTACAAACACACCTTGGAAATAATGTGGGTTCAGTTGCCAACCACCACAATAAAGCAAGCATCAAAATAAAGCCAATCATATAAATTTTTTCATTTTCCAATACATATAAAAGGTATGTTTAAATTCTACTGCAGTCTATAAAGTGTTCAATAGAGTTATGACTAAAAAATAATATACATTTATTAATTAAAATACTTCATTGCTAAAGAGTGCTAACCACCATCTGAGCCTTCAGTGAGTTGCAACCTTTTTGCAGATGGACGGTCTCACCTCAGTGTCGATGGCTGCTGACTGATCAGGATGGTGGTGGTTGCTGAAGGTTGGGGTGGCTTTGACAATTTCTCAAAATAGGACAACAATCAAGTTTTCTGCATTGATTGACTGTTGATGAACAATTGCCTTGTCACATGCGATGCTTTTGACAGCACTTGATACACAGTAAAAAACTTTTTTCGAAGTTGGAGCCAGTCCTCTCAAGCTCTGTTGCTCTTTATCAATGAAGTTTATGTGATATTCTAAATCATTTGTTGTCATTTCAAAAACCTTTGCAGCATCTTCACCAGGAGTAGGTTTCATCTCAAGAAACCACTTTCTTTGCTCATCCATAAGAAGCAAGTCCTGTCCATTTGATTTAGTCATAAAATTGCAGCAATTCAGTCAGATCTTCAGGGTCCATTTCTAATTCCAATTTTCTTGCTATTTCTACCATATCTGCAGCTACTCCCTTCACTGAAGTCTTGAACACCTCACAGTAATTCATGAGTGTTGCAATTCATTTCTTCCAAACTCCTGTTAATGTTGATATTTGGATTTCACCTGATGAATTAGAAATGTTCTTAATGACATCTAGCATGGTGAATCCTTTCCAGAAGGTTTTCAATTTACTTTGTCCAGACACATCAGAGGAACCACTGTCTATGGCAGCTATAGTCTTATGAAATGTATTCTTAAATAATAAGAGTTGAAAGTCAAAATTACTATAGAATGGGCTATAGAATGGGCGTTTTGTTAGCAGGCATGAAAACAATATGACTCTTGTACAGTTCCATCAGCTCTTAGGTAACCAAGTACATTGTCAGTGAGCAGTAAATTTTGAAAGGATTTTATTTTTCTGAGCAATAGGTCTCAACAGTGGGCTTAAAATATTCTGTAAACCATGTTATAAATAGATGTGCTGTCATGTGAGCTTTGTTGTTCCATTTATAGGGCACAGGCAGAGTAGATTCAGCATTATCCTTAAGGGTTTTAGGATGTTAATAACGATATGAGCAGTGACTTTACCTTAAAGTCACCAGTTGCATTTGCCCCAGTGAGAAAGTGAGCCTATCCTTTGAAGCTTTGAAGCCAGCCATTGACTTCTCCTCTCTAGCTATGAAAGTGCTAGATGGCATCTTTTTTCCCATATAAAGCTGTTTTGTTTACATTAAGAATCTGTTGTTTAGTGTAGCCACCTTCATTAACTATTTTATATTTTAGTTTGATCTTCTGGATAACTTGCTGCAGCTTCTACATCAGCACTTGCTGCCTCATGAGCCAGCCTCTGCTAGCTTCCAACTTTTCTTCAGCTTCTTTATTTCTCTCAGCTCTCATAGAATTGAAGAGAGTCAGGGCCTTGCTCTGGATTAGGCTATGGTTTAAGGGAATGTTGGGGCAGCTTTGATCTTTTATCCAGACCACTAAAACCTTCTCCATATCAGCAATAAGGCTATTTCACTTTATCATCATTTGTGTGTTCGGTGAAGTAGAACTTTTAATTTTCTTTAGAAACTTGTTTCTTTGCATTCACAACTTGGTTAATTGTTTGGTATGAGAGGCCCAGCTTTCAGCCTGTTTTGGCTTTAGACTTGCTTCCCTCATTAACCTTAATTATTTCTAGCTTTTGATTTAAAGTGAGAGATATGTGGGTCTTCCTTTCACTTGAACAGTTAGAGGCCATTATAGCTTTATTAATTGGCCTAAATTCAATGTTATTGTTTCTCAGGGAACATGGAGGCCCAAGGAGAGAGAGATACATGGGGAAATGGCTGGTCAGTGGCGTATTCATAACACACACACACACACACACACACACACACACACACACGTATCCATTAAGTTTGCTGTCTTATATGGATGCAGTGTGTGGTGCCCCAAAACAATTACAATAGTAACATCAAAGATCACTGATCACAGATCACCATAACAAATATAATGAATATGAAAATGTTTGAAGTATTGCAATAATTAGCAAAATGTCACGCAGAGACATAAAGTGAGCAGATGTCATTAGAAAAATGGAGCCAATAAACTTGCTCAATGAAGAGACAAAACTTCAATTTGTAAAAAAAAGAAAAAAGTAATATCTATGAAGTGCAATAAGGAGAAGTGCAATAAAATGAAGTAAGCCCATAGAATATATTTTTGAAACAGGAAGTAGAGAAAAAGGAACAGAACAGATGGAACAATATAAAACTGATAGTAAAGTGTTATACAAAACGAAATATGTAAACGAAATTAAATGAAAATGAATAAAATAATTTCAAATTAAAATTAAATATTGTCAAACTGGATTAGAAAAACAACTCTATGCTGCCTATGAGATCTGCACTTTAAATGTACAAAAATATGTACTCTGAAACATCTAGCAATAAAAATCCTGATATGAGACTAATTAGATATACTGATATGAGTTGATTAGATATTTTAAAAAATCACTCAAGACTTATGGTTCAATTCACCAGGAAGAGGTAATAATTCTAATTTTGAATGCACTTATAATGCATGTTTAAAATATAGAGAAGAAAAAAATGAAAGAACTTAAAGGACAAATGGACATCTATAATCATTGTGGAGAGTTTGCACACACTATTCTCTGTAACTGGCAGAGCCACAAACTAACTAATATGATTAATGAAGTGGACCTAATCAACATACACAGAACACTAACAACTGTAAGATACATCATCTTTTCAATTGAACATTGAATCCTTTCTATAATTGACCATCAGCCTAAAATAGTAAGACAATAACTACACACAGATTAAAATTATATGAAAGGACGTTCTCTGACAAGAGTAGAATTAACAAGAACTCAAAAATATGCTTAAAGCATTCTAAAAATATTTGGCAACTTTTAAATAGCAAATAGGTCTAGGAAAGAATTAAAGTGACAATTTGGAGACACTTTTAACTGAACAATAGTAGTGATGGTGGTGATGATGATGATGATGATGATGATAAGAAGAAGAAAAAAATATTGAACTTATGAAATGCAAATAAATCATACCTATAAGGAAAATGTCTATTTTTAAATACATGTTATGAAAACAATTAATTATTTAAATATACATCTTAAGAAATTAGACAAAGTATAACGAATTGAATCTGAAGAATTTGAAAACAAGTAAGAGTACTAATTAAAAAATTCTAAAGTGATATTTTTAAAAAGAAACTTAACAGAGGCACTCTTCCTTGAAAACTAATAAGTTGACAAATTCACATAGAATATTAAATTTATGAAACAGAAGTCACAAACTTTCAATATCAAAATGAAAAGGAGGCTATTATTACAGATTCTGCATGCATTCAAATGATAACAGGAAAAATATCATTAATAACTCTATGCCAGTAAGTGTGGTTATTTACATGAGAAAGATTAGAAAACTATAATTGTACCAAAAGTAATAAAATATGGGTAGTAGTTGCAGTGATTATTAAAAGTCTTTCCAAAAATAACTAATACAACATCAACTGGCTTTATTGGTAAATTATTTTTCAATAAAGATATTTTAAAAATGAATCTTTTAAAATGTTTTTACAATAACAAAAGGAGAGCCCTTCCCAACTCATGAAGCTAGCATGATGCTTTCAAACCCTCCACAACATTACTAGATAGAAAAATTATAATAAAATAATTACAATATCTTTCTGATAGATGCTAAGGGGCAGGAGGGAATGGGGGAGATAAACAGATTCAGAGAGAGGGAGACACAGAGAAAAATTGAAGTGGAAATGGAAAACATTCATCATGCATTCACAGTTTTATTAATAAAATTAAACTAAGAGTACCCACTCTTTAGTAATTTAGAAAAGGAAAACAAACAAACTTAATCTGACACAGTGTATCTAATAAAACACAAATATTATATTTCACGTTAGAATATTAACAGATTTCCCCAAATTAATTGGGGAAGACATAAAAATACCCATGATCACTACATTTATTCAACATTGTGTCAGACACACTATCCTGTGCAATTGGCAAAGAAAATGTATAAGTTCAAAAAATAACATAAAAATATAAATTTTTGCATATATCATGATTATGTACATAAATTTTGTAAATCTACAAGTTATATGCCTCATTATGTGTATGAAGTCTATCTAGAAAGTATACAGCCATGTATTGTGAAAACTAGAGGCCTTTATCAAAGAAGATACAAGATAGAAGAAATATTGTACTTTGGACAAAGACGCCTCAGTCCCCTTCAATTTCTGATCTTTGTTGATTACAGCCTGTACACTTTCCACATTCTCAGGTGTTCTGTTTGCTGCAGGTCTTCTAGAACAGTAATCAATTTCAACAGACCCTCGATCATCTTTGAAACATTTGTGCCACACTTTTACTTGCAAAGACTCATTGCATCATCCCCAAAAGACCTATGAATCATCTGAATTGTTTCTGTGGAGGAATGTTCAAGCTCAACACAAAATTCGTTGCTCCACTTGCTCAGTCATTTTAAATGCAATGGCTACCCAGTACACATTTTCATTCAATGATGTCTAGTGCCTTCACCGACTAGTACAGTGAAGTTGTCATTGTTGACACATGCATGTTCCAGTCCACTCTTCTTGGTTGCTAGGTTACATCGATGCCATGCACACCATTCTCTTTATATCGACAATGGCTAGATTTTTTCCAGACAGACTTTGTATATAGTAAAGTCACTGGATGCATGCTCAACATACAAAAATTAGTTGCATTTCTCTATACTAGCAATAAACCTGTTGAGAACTTTAAAATAATATATTACTATTACTTTAATACCAAAAAACTCCAAATGTCTAAACATAAATCTACCAAAATATAAGTAAGCTGGTAGCACAAAAATCTTAAAGAATATTTTTGAGACAAATTATTGTACATAGATAGAAAAAGATGTTAATAATCTCCATACACATTTGGCTTAATATCACATTACTGAAAATATTAACAGTGTATTTACATTTATTTTTGCAAAAATTTTAAAGCCAGCTTTAAAATGCATATAAAAATACATATGGCCAAGAGTACCTAAGGCAGTGATGAGAAAGAACAAAGTTGAAGGATTTGATTTTACTTTTATATATAAATAAGCAATAGTTAAGAAAGTACAGTATTAGCTTAAAGATATATGAGTGCACTGAGACAATAGAATAAAGAATCCATAAATATGCATATATATATATATATATATATATATATATGTGTGTGTGTGTGTGTGTGTGTGTGTGTGCGCGCGTGCGTGTGTATAAATAATTATTTTATGACTGCAGTGACATTACAGAATAGTCAGTACAGCTTTGATAGTCACCTCAATAAATGTTAGCAGATCCATTTGCTACTTATATGAAAAAATAAACACTAATCCTTGTCTCATGCCACATACCTGAATTAATTCTAGACAGACACAGATCTAATTATGAAAGTTAAAACATCATAAAGCTTCTACAAAATAACATAAGACAATATGTTCACAGTCTTGAAGATAGACAACAATTTTCTTTATGATGCAATTCTGTTAACCATGAGAAAAATTTAGCAAACCAGGTTATATCAAAATTAATAAAACCAGTTCTTCAAAATATACACATATAAGTAAAAAAAACAAAAATAATTGAAAACACTAAAAATATATATATTTGACACAGAATTTGTGTTCAAAATGTATAACTCCAACAAACTGACAAGAAAAAGAAACATTTTTTTAAAAAAGAAAAAGCTTGAATTGACATTTTTGAAAGATGATAACAAAATGGCTAATAAACATGAAATTGTCCTATCTCAATCACTTTAGCAAACTATAAATTAAACCACAGTCAGAAAATATTACCCTCTCATAAAAATTTCTAAAATAATATGATTAGCAATACTAACTGTTGGTGAAAAAAATGTATAAATTATTTCCAACACTCTGGAAGAATTTTTGGCATTATCTACTAAAGCAGAAATTATGCTTAAATTCTGGTTATATACTCAAGGGAAATACATGATATGTGCACCAGAATACATGTGCAAAATTATTAGCAGCAGCAAGATTTCTAACAGCCATAAATTGAAAATGACTTAGTATGTTTATTTAATGGAGAACTCTAAAACAATAAAAATAAATGAACTACTGTAATGGGTGTTGGGAATAAATCTCACAAACTATTGAGGGAAAAAAAAGAGCACCCTACACCAAAGAGTACATAACTGTATAATCCAATTTATGTAAGGTTCACTAAAGACAACAGTTCTTTATGGTGATAGTTCAGTATAGTCACTATCTGAGGTACACTAGTGACTGGGAGCGGACATCAGGAAACTTCAGGGTTATTGCCAATATTTTGTTTTCTTTTCCACGTGTTGTTTACATAGGTTTGTTAACTTTGTGAACATTTATGAGTTACACATTTATATAGGTCCACTTTCTATGTATTGTACTACAGTGAAGAGGTCATTGAAATAGAAACGGATTGTACTGCTAGTTATTATAAATTATGCTTGAATTATGAATGTTCTAGACATTTTCAAAAGAGAAATTGATGTTAGTGGTTTCTTAGGAGATGTCATTGAACTTGATCTCACAGTTGGCATAGAAAAAGAAAGTGAAGAATAAAATCCAGAGATATCTGGAGTTTTTAATGTGAATACAATGAAGAGAAGGGCATGATGAAGATATGGCTGGAGAGATGTCAGTTCCAGTGTATTATACTAAGTCTTTGGGTTATAGCAGCATCTTCAAGTGGAAACATATGCATGACTCTGGACACTGAAGAAAAGTTGGCACTGCCTTGAAGGAGAAATTAAGTAAAGGAGACATTCATGGAGGAAAGATTGATAACACAGTCTTTGCTCTGCTCCTCCTAAATTGACAATAATCATTGTCTGTCCATAGCACTTATTATACTTGTCACTCATTTTGACAATTGATTATATGTATACTTCTTTGTGTTGTCACTTATTTTAAGATGTATTAGGTTGAATTATATAAAATTTTTAATATTCAATCATTTTATTTTAACCTATGAAAATGGCAATTTCATCGAGTCCAATTTAATAATATGTGTAACTTAGAAAAATTCACATTTGTTAGCATATTTCTGTGCCTAGCATGTCTCTAAACTATGCTTCTCACTTATTTCAACCATAAAATGGATATTCATAGAGTTATCTCAATGATGAAATGAAACGTTCATGTGAAAGTGTTTAGTAAACTCTAATGTAAAAGTCCTAGTTATTAATTCAAAGTCTACTATAAGCTATTGCTAGATAAATCTTGCCAAAGGATAACATTTGTACAGTGCTTATAACTGTAGTCTCTGTAACTAAAGGGAATAGAATGAAAAAGTACTTTATAATATGTAATCCAGCAAAAATGGCAAAGGAGACATTAAAAAAATGCTTAAGTTCTATTTGGATTTGACACTGTAGGCATTTTGAAAATATAAGTTCTCATTAGCTTATTTTCCTTCTTAAAAGCTTCCATGGATAAAACCAGTAGTCTGTCATGCAAGTTCTTTCACACTTAAATCCCCAGCTTTCATATCCAGTTTCATATTTCTGGCCATTCACCTCTAAAAAACCTACTATGTGTCAAGCACTATGCTACATGATAGAAATACAACAGTGATCAAAAGTGTAAGAGTCTCTATCTTGCTATTGGCTTCTGGAAAGTAATTCCTAAACCCTTGAGTGTCATGCCTGACATGAGTGTCTTTGTTTGCCTGACAGCCTTGGGTCACACTAAATAATCAAACAATATGATTTAAGGTAAGTTCTGGCAATACCTGAATGCTGACAATTTGATTGAGGACAGGGCTGTGGTTGTATGGTATTAGATATCTTGCAGACTGAGATCAACCACATCCACAATCAATCAGTTGTGCCTGTGTTGTGGAAACCTAGAGGCTGAGATCAACTACATCAGCAATCAGTTAGTCATGTCTGTGGTAGAGCCCTGATAAATGCTCTGAACAGAGAGGCTCCAGTGAGTTTCCCTGCTTGGCAGTGCTTCATGTGTATAATCATGTGTATATAATCATTGTCACACCGTGATGCTGGGACAATAAAACACCCTGACTTTACAAGGAAGGACAACACTCTGCCCTATGCAATTCTTCTGTTGGCTGATTTTAATATTATTTCCCTGTGTTAACACATAACCATTCACTTTCTGTGAGTCCTTCTAGAAAATTATGAAAACTCAGGGTATCTTGGAAACTCCTTGAACTTGTAATTGATGCCAGAAGTGAGAATGGTCTCATTGTAGACTGTGTTGCTTCAAATTACAAAGCTGGCTAAAACTCTTGCAGCATCACTGGTCTCAGAACAGAGAAGATGTGAAGTGACTGCTGTCAAGATATGAGCATGAGCTAAGCAAGGAAGGAGCTCTGGGCAGTTAAGGGCCTGGGGAGAGGAGTGAGAAAAATGAGGTGGCATGGACCCTTGCAGCATCAGAGTGCAGTCTACTGTTCTTGTTACTCGACTTTTCTGGATTCATGCTGCCTGTACTCCAGCATGAATTCTGTCTATTTTCCAAACTTGGCATCCAGTCTCCATGGATCACCTGAGTCCCTTGTCTTCTTCCAATCAGTTCTCCATTTTGTTTAAGACAGCTATAATGCAATGTTGATTTCTGTGATTTGCAAATAAAAACCTAAAATGATCTCTTATTACATCCACAAGCATCATATTGCATTTTGCTGTTTAAAAGTTTAAATTATAACATTTCCCTCTTATTTCAGTCTATGCTTGCAAGCTATTATCACACATTTTAACTGAAACTCTGCTTCCTGAGTTTCTATAGAACATTGTATTGGTATTTAGCAATTTGGGTCAGACTTACTGACTTTCCTCATTCTTTGAAAGTATAAACAGTCACCCACTTTTATTTTCCCTCATGCTTTGTTATAGAACATCTGTGTCTTGCTCCCCTTCACCAAAGCCAATATTATTTATTTCAAAAGTACTGTCCTTGCAACAATGAATGATAGAGTATTTCAAGTTTTAGGGAATTAGAAGAATATTTTTTAGCTTTAGGTTATGATTTCCAAGCCATATTTGGATTGCTTTTTTTTTTCATTATTTATATATAGAAGTGATAATTCCTTAAAGTTGAAAGGACTCTGGATTTGAGTCAGGAACAAAGGAACAGTTAGTACTGTTGCCTTATGTAGAACATTTACTGGAATACATTTTTAAAATACAAGTACACAGAACCACTGCAGATAGACAGCTGTGTGTCTAAGCATTTGTGGCAAACAGAACTCAAATAAAAAATGTATATTTTAAAGGGGAAAAAGGCATCAACACACATTCATCATTGGGCATGAGAACAATGCAAGCTTATAATATAGGTCTGAGCAAAAGAGAATCAACTTGTGATGATGAGAATTTTTTTCTCCATGAAATACTTTCTGCAGTTCTCAGCATAGCTTTCTTGTTGCCTTGTAATTTTATAGCCAGTTCAACATTTTCATCATGAAGAAGACTAGGAAGACTTTGTCCAACTTAGTGGCCCAAAATAGATGCTTACTCTGGGATTTACATTTTGAATAGTGCATATTAAAGCAGTAAGGAAGTTTTGGAGACTAAAAGTCAAGATTGATAACAATGAAAACACTCCAAATACATTGTTTCAAAATTCTCGAGATAACTTTTTAAAACACAATGATCTATTTTTAACAATTATGAGACTGGACAAGTTCCCATTCCCTTAGCATTTATGTAATGAATATATATATATGAATGTAAACACAGATGGGATATCATGAGGAAGAAACAGCATATTGCAGTGTCATGATTTTAAAGCTAGAAAACTTTCATCTTTGATGTCAATAAATTAAATTACATAAGAAATAGCAGTTTACTTTAGATTGCAAAAGAGAGAAACCTTTGCAACAACATGGATAAATCTTGCAAGTATCATGCTAAGTGAAATAAGTCAGGCAGAAAAAGTTGAGAACCATATGATTTCACTTAGATGTGGCATTTAAAACTGAAAGCAACAAGTTAACAAAATAAACAAGCAAAGACTCATACACAGACAATAGTTTAGTGGTAGCCAGAGGGCAAGGGGGGAGGAAAGAGGTAGAAAAGGATAAATGAGGTCCAATATATGGTGATGGAAAGAGAATTGACTTTGGGTGGTGAATGCACAATACAATATATAGATGATATGTTATAGAATTGTACATACATTTAAAGCTTATGTAATTTCATTAACCAATGTCACCCCAATACATTTAATTTGAAAAGACAATCTTTTTCCTGACTGGAAAGTCTGCTATTTCATCTTTTTCTATTAAAATATTCCATGTAATTAAGATCCTGTTCAAAAAGGCAACAGAATAGTAGCATGAAAAAGACCTCTGAAAAACTCATCTGGAGATTACAACTAATAAAACACCCATACATCAACCAAGGATCCTCTACATAATGCACAGTCACAGTTAAGAAATCCACTCGTTGCATTAAGGTACCAGCAGTCAGGCAGAGGGTAAAACAAAGGAGAAATAAAAGGGGAAGAGCAGGATTGGGTCTGGGCACAGGTCTCCACTTGTAATTCTACTGCTGGGGAAGGAAAAGGAAAGAAGGTGGCAGAGAGTGCTCCAGAACTCACAAAGTTCACTGGACAGAGGAAAGAGGGTCCAGAGGCAGGGGTGTGAGATACTGCAACCAGACCTTACTTTGGCCCCAGGAGGTGCAGACTGGTCAGCAAAATGCAGAGGCTAGACTGCACTCCAGATCCCAGAGGAGGGGGAGTGATGTGTTGCTGAGGAGCCACAGCCCAAACAGTCCAGGAGGGAAGGAGAAGGAGAGAGATGGGTGTGTGCACATTTCTTGGCCCACAACCAGGACAATCTGAAAAATCAGAATAGAGAACTGACCCCAAGGCTTAGGGCAGAATCCACCCATGAGGCAAACCGAGAACAAAAGGATGCAATCACACTCAAACTCCCTGCACAACCCCCACAGACCCAGGAAGAAAACAAAGCTGCAAAATCCCCTACCCCACAGACCTCTGCCCACACAGTATCAGCAATGAACATCAAAGAAACTGCAGCAGTGAGGGTCCAGAGGGGCTGCCAAAATGAGAAACCAGAGAAAGGGAGCTCAAAATAAAGAGATGGGGACAGACAACCCATCAGAAACAGAGCTCAAAGCAATGATTATAAAAATGCTTAAGGAATTGAATGATAATTTCAACAAAGAGATAGCAAGCATTAAAGATTTACAAACCATTATAAAAGACCAGAGAGAAATAATGACTACATTAACTGAAATGAAGAACAGAATAAAAGTCACCAAACTAGATAAAATTGAAGCACAAAGCAGTGATTTGCAGGAAAAGCCAGCAGAAAACACCTATTTAGAATGTATTAATAAGAGAATCCAGAAAAATAAGGGCAGTTTGAGATTCCTCTGGGAAAATTTTAAGCAGAAGCATATCAGAATCATAGGTGTACCAGAAGGGACAGAGGGAAAGCAAGAGATCAAGATATTATTTGAAGAAATGATGACTGAAAATTTTCCTAACCTGTCGAAGGAAATAAACATAAAAGTCCAGGATGCACAGAGAATCCCAAACAAGATGATCCCAAGCAAGAACACACACCAAGACACATCATAATTAAAATGGCAAAAGTTAAAGAAAAAGAGAAAATTCTAAGAATAGCAAGAGAAATGCAAGTAGGCCACCCATTCAAGTCTCAGCTGATTTCTCACCAGAAACTTCATAGGTCAGAAGGGTTTGGCAGAAAATATTCAACATGATGTAAACCAATGATCTACAACCAAGAATAATGTATCCAGCAAGGCTAGCATTCAAAGTTGAAGGACAGATAGAGAGCTTCTCAGATAAGAAAAAGTTAAAGGAATTACTCACCACCAAAGAAGTACAACAAAGAATGTTAGAGGGACTTCTTTAAGATGAGAAAGTGGGTAAAATAAGGGAAAGAGATAGAAAAAATTTAGTTTTATTGTTAACATAAAATTGAAAGCACAGTCAATAATTTAGTAGTTACCTGAGGGTAAGTGGGGAAGGGGGTAAGGAGAGAAGGGATAGGGACACAAATATATGGTGATAGAAAGAGAACTGCCTCTGTGTGATGCACATAATACAACACATAGAAGATGTAGTGTAGAATTGTACACCTGGAACCTATGTAATGTTTACTAATCAATGTCACCTCAATAAATTAAAAAAATTTTTTTAAAGATCCTGTTCAAATGTCATTAATTTGATAAAGTCATGTTTACAATGAAATTATTGTCATAGCCAGTCTATATTCCCCTCAAACTGTCCATAAATTGGTTACTTCTTAAAATTAAGCTATATCTATTTGTGTTCTCATTATCTATGAGGTCTTTCAGCTTTACCATCACAGAGATACAAATACATAATTGGAAAATGCTAAATAAAAAAGAATTACAATCTAATAGTTGAGTCTATTATTCCAAATCTAAAACAAGCAAATAAATACAGAAGAATCTATATTAAATGCAAAAAAGTGATAACAAATGGAATATTTAAGTGAGAAAATAAACCATGAAAACTAATAATATATGTGAAATTTCATACACTATAATTAAATGCATAAGACTTCCTAAGGATTCTACCAAAGTAAATTTATAAATTATAATATTAATTTTGACTATATAAAATTTTTAGTTTTGGAATATCAAAATAATTAAAATGCAAAGTATATAAGTGGAATATATACATTTTCACACACAAAATATATTTAAGACAGGTTTAATACTCTTAAAAGATAAAAAGTAATTTCAAATATGAAAGAATAACACATCTAAAAATTGGCAACATATATGAACAACTATAAAATTACATGTACATGATAAAAAATAAAAATTTGGTCCTAATTATATGCAAATTAGTGAAACATACAACTTTTCTGTCTTTCAGAATGAAGATTAAAACTAATGACAATATTGGGAAAGAGTATGAGAAAAGCATCATGTCAATCTTCTAATGAGGATATTATAGGACAATTTGACATGTGTATGGTAAAACATTTAAAGTACATACTCAACAATTCCACTTTTAAGATAAAATGTGACAAGTCCATAATGATGTAAGACAAGTGTACCTATTACAGAACTGCCACTATATACTTACTCAGTAATACCACACTGATTTATTTCTTATAATAAATCCATATGATGCACTTAAGAATGATAGGAACACATTTTTATATTTACAATATTTTGTTGAATGAAAAATATGCTGTGACTTATTTGGAAAAATAAAGAGAGCACTTAACAATGATGAAGCAAAATGTGCACAGTAGATGGGATTATGAGATGGCATGTAGCTTGGTAATTAAAAGAATTTTTCCATGTTATCTAATGTTGATATGATGAACATACATAACTTCAGTAATTTAAAAATGCAATTTACCAAATGTTCTATCTCAAGTATAATTAGAGCCAATGGGAAAATGAATTTATTTATAAAGATATTATTGAGAATTAAAATTGATTCCTAAAAAATAGGGAAATAATCAAATAAATTATAATACTTCCATATGTTTGAATGTTAAGCAACTATTTAGTTTTAATATGGAAAAATTTTAATATTACTATATAAAAAAGTCAAACATCAAAGTAGGGTATATTTTATAATTGCAACTATGTACGTTTCTCTTTCTAAAGAAAGACTGGAAGAAAATATAAAATTTTCAGTGATTGTCCACATACTAATTTTGAAATTATTTATTTTTTCTTCTTGCTTTTTAAAATTTGTTTTCACACTTAGAAATTTCACTATTACAATCTTTTTCAAAACTTTATCAATAATAAAAAATAAATAGACCATTATATCAACAACAAAGAGCTTACACTCCACACTTGCAGGCAGAAAAGGATTTTATTCTACTTTTTAATTAATCTTTCTGAATAAAGATGGTTCTGATAATGACTAAATGGCAACAATAATGAGAAATGTGAGATCCCTGCTACTTTATACTCGATGGTTATTTGGTGTTTAATTTTACCTGAAACTAAATTGAGCTTTAAAATAAATGCCTTCATATACATAATGAATAAATTCTTGAAAAGTGTGTGCAGTTTCAATTACACAACATGAGCAAATTCTAGAATCTACTGTAATTATGTGTATTGTTAACAATAATGTACTGTATAATTATAATTTTGTTATGATTGTGAATTTCATGTTCGTTTTTCTTATCATAACAAAAAATTAATAAAGTCAATTGTATTGGAATAAGGAAATAACTTCTAGCTTTAATAAAATGTTATGTATAAAATTTATATGGAATCATAAATTTTCTCCAACTCCGTCACAAAATAGAAATGTGTTTATATACAGTAGAGTTTCTGTTAACTGGAACTCAAGCAACTGGCACTCTCAAGCAACCAGCAAAAAATAATTAAAGGAATAATACTTTAAATGAAAATTAAAATAAAGTAAATTTCTAGTGGAAACATAAGTTTAAACTTGGCACGCAGCTGTGCACCATGCAAAACCTGACTTTGCATAAGAGGACTAGGACATCAAAACAAGCTGATATTTATTCATTTTGCAAGAAAGCTGCACATAAGTTTGCCAGTACAGCATCATCTACTGATGTTGATCCCAAATCATCCACATCCACTTCTCCTGATACTGTCCTAGCTATATCATCAGATCCAGATGCAATGTCTACCCAGTTAACTCTCCACCCCTACTGTAACAGTTTTCTTTTTAATTTTAATTTGTATTCAGGAGTACATTACAGTGGGCAAGCATTTTAGTTTCTAACCTATTTTAAATTTATATTTGTATATGGTGTAAAAAGGTCATCCTATTTAATTTTTTGCACTATTTTTTATCCCAATGTAATCCCTGCTTCCTTTGTTATAGATTAATTGCTATATAAACATGAATTTATTTCTGGGTCTTCTACTCTGTTCCATTAATCTATGTGTTTGTTTTTATACCAACACCATACTGTTTTGATAATTATGGTCTTGTAGTAAAATTTGATATCTGGTAGCTTTATTCTTTCTCAAAATTCCCATGATTATTCAAGATCTTTTATGGTTCCACATAAATTTTAAGATTATTTGTTCTAGTTCTGTGAAAAATGCCATTGGTATTTTGATAAGGATTTCATTAAATCTATAGATTACTTTAGGTAGTATGGACATTTTAACTGTATTAATTCTTCCTATCTACGAGCATGGTATATATTTCCATTTATTTATTATCCTCCTTAACTTCTCTCTTTAATATCCTAATTTTCTGAATACAGGTCTTTTACTTTCTTGGTTAAATTTATCCTTAGATATATTTTTTGATGCAATTGTAATGGGATTGTTTTCTTAATTTCTCTTTCGGCTAGTTCATTATTGGTGTATAATATTATAATACAACCAATATCTGAATATTAATTTTATATTAATACCTGCTACTTTACTTAACTCATTTATAAGTTCCAATAGTTATGGAGTGGAATCTTTGGGGTTCTCTCTATGTAGTATTTTGTCATATGCAAAAAAATGATGCTTTTACTTCCTTTTTTCTCTTTGGATGACTTTTATTTCTTTTTCTTGTCTGATTGCTATGGCTAGGACTTCCAGTAGTATGTTGAATGAGAGTGGTGACAGTGAACATTCTTGTCTTATTCCTGACTTTAAGGAGAATGCTTTTAGTTTTCTCCCATTGAGTATGACATTAGCTGTGGTTTTGTCATATATAGTCTTTATTATATTGAGATATGTTCCCTCTATTCCCAATTTGCTGAGAGTTTTTATCATAAATGGCTGCTGCATTTTATCAAAGGCTTTTTCTGCATCTATTGATATGACCATATAATTTTTACTTTTCATTTTGTTAATGTGGTATATCATATTAATTGATAAATGTATATTAAACAAACCTTAGTCAGAAATGAATCCTACTCGATTGTGGTATATGATCTCTTTAATGTATTGCTGAAGTCAGTTTGCTAATATTTTGTTGAGAATTTTTGCATCTGTGTTTATTAGGGATATTGGCCTATTTTTTAATTTTATTTATTTATTTTTCTACATCTGTTGGGTTTTGTAATCAGGGTAAAGGTGGCCTATAAAATGAGGTTAGGAGCCTTCCCTCTTCTTGAGTTTTTGGAACAGCTTGAAAAGAATAGGTATACATTCTTTTTTGAGTTATTGGTAAAATTCACCAGTGAAGCCATTTGGTCCAGGATTTTTGTTTGTTGGGAGCTTGTTGATTAATTATTTGATTTTGTTGGTAGTAACTGGTCTGTTTAAATTTTCTTTTTCTTCTCGATTTAGCCTTGACATTTTTAAGTTTCTAGGAATTTAACTATTTCTTTCAGATTGTTCAATTTATTGGCATATGGTTGTTTGAAGTATTTTTAAATAATTTTTTTGTGTTTCTATAGGGTCTCTTGTCACTTTTCTTCTTTCATTTCTGGTTTTATTTATTTGGGTCTTCTCTTTCTTTTTGCTGAGTCTGGTTAAAGGTTTGTTGATGTTGTTTATAAAGAATCAGCTCTTGGTTTCATTGCTCTTATGTATTTTTTAAAGTCTCAATTTTATTTATTACCACTCCAATTTTTATTATTTTCTTCCTTATTTCACTTTGGGCTTTCTTTGATGTTATTTTTTCAGTTTCTTTAGGGAAAAAGTTAAACTGTTTATTTGAAATTTGTCTTGTTTCTTTAAGCTTGTATCAATATGAATTTCCCTCTTAAGACTGATTTCACTGTGTCCCATAGCTTTTGGGTTGTTCTTGTCCCATAAGTCTTAAGGTATCTTTGATTTTTTCTTTGATCTCATTGTTGACCCATTTGTTGTTTAGTAGAATGTTATGTAGACTCCATGTGTTTGTCCATTTTTTAATTTTTGTAACTGATTTCTAGTTTCATATCATTGTGGTCAGAGAAGATGCTTGATTTGACTTCAGTTTTCTCAGATGTATTGAGGTTTGTCTTGTAGCCTAACACATGGTCTATTTTGGAAATGTTTCATGTGCTCTTGAAAATAATATATATTTCATTATTTTGGGATAAAATGCTCTAAAACTATTAATTAAATCCATCTGGTCTAGTGTGTCACTTAAGGGCACTGTTTTTGTGTTAATTTTCTGTCTGGAAAATTTGTCCATTGATGTCAGTGTGGTCCCCTACTAGGATTGTGTAAATATTGATCTCTGCTTTTATGTCAGTCAATATATGCTTTATGTATTTAGGTGCTCCTATGTTGGATGTATAAATATTTAGGGGAATGATGTTCTCTTGTTGGGTTGATATTATTATGTAATGTTTTCTATGGTCTCTTGTTAGAGTCTTCATTTAAAGGTATTTATGTTTAACATAAATATTGTTACCCCAATTTTTTCTCATTTCCATTTGCATGAAATATTGCTTTCCATCCTTCTCCTTTCAGTCTATGTTTGTCTTTCCATCTGAGATGGGTCTCTTGTAGATAGAATGTACGTGGGTCCTGTTTTCTTATTCATTCAGCTACCCTATGTCTTTTGATTGAGTTTAGTCCATTTGCATTTAAAACAATTTTGGTAGGTACATTGTTATCACCATGTTGCTTTTTGTGCTTTTAACCTTTTGTTTGCTTGTCTTTTTGTTTCTTCCACTTAAAGAAGTCCTTTTAACATTTCTTGTAACATTGGCTTGGTGGTACTGAATTTCTTTAATTTTTGTCATCTGGAAAGCTCTTTATCTCTCTTTCAATTAAAAAACAATAAACTTGAAGTGGGTAGAGTAATCTTAATTGTAGGCCCTTGTTTTTCATTACTTTGTTTCTGCCACTCTCTTCTGGCCTGCAGAATTTCTGTTGAAAAATTTGCTGATAGTCTTATAGAGGCTTTCGTATATGTAACTAGTTGTTTTTCTCTTGCTGTTTTTAGAATTCTCTCTTTGTCTTTAACCTTTGCCAATTTAATTATGATGTGTCTTAATGATGTGGGTTTGTTTGGGTGAGTCTTGCTTGGAACTCTTTGCACTTTCTGGGTGTGTGTGACTATTTCTTTCACCAGGTTAGGAAAATTTTCCATCATTATTTCTTCAAATAGATTATCAATCCCTTGCTCCCTCTCTTTTTCTTCTGGTACCCCTACGATATAAATATTGTTATGCTTGATGTTGTCTCAGAGATCTCTTTAGCTATCTTCATTTTATTTATTTATATAGTTATTTATTTATTTATATTACTGTTCCAATTGTGTGTTTTCTACTACCTTGTCTTCTAAATTGCTGATTCTATTTTATGCTGCATCTAATCCTGTTGGTTACTTCTAGAATAGTCTTCATTTCAGTTATTGTAGTCTTTACCTCTGACTTTTTTCTTTTATGATTTCTGTGTTGATTTTTATGCTTGCTATCTTTCTGTTGAAATTCTAAGTTCGTTAAGCATTGTTATGACCTGTATTTTAAACTCTTTCTTTGATAGATTGATTGCCTCTGTTTCATTTAATTCTATTTCTGCAGGTTTCTCTTGTTCTTTGATATTTGGGACATGTTTCTCTGTTTATTCATTCTGACTTCCTTTCTGTGTTTGCTTCTGTGTAGAAAGTAAATCTCTTATGTTTATGTATAAGTTTTTGCTTGGTGGTCTTATGTCATATGTGTTTTGAGTATCCCTTGAGTGTGTTATGTGTGTTCTTCTGTTATAATGGAGCTTCAATTGCTTTTGGCACATCAGTGAGTGGGACTGACTCCCAGACTGACTGGTTGTGCAAACTAGTTCTGACCACTGAGTATGAGCTGCTGTTTGAGGGCTGAAATGTCAGATGGGTGTTTTCCCTCATGGACTCTTGTGCCTAATGAAACCATGATTTGGATGTAACACTTGTGAGGCTAACCAGGTAGTTCTCTAGTGTGGTCTGAGGCAGGCCTCTGGCTTTGTTGATTTTGGTGTCTCTTGCAAGGGGCTGTTATTGTGCAGACCAATTTTAACTCTGCCTGTGACCAGCCCAGGCGTACCTGGTAGAAGCCAAAGAGCTATATGTATTTGGCTGCTGCCTGTATTGGTCTTCGAGATGTGAACTGAAGCCAACTCCCACTAGTATTGGGCTTGGGGGAGCTCAGCAACAGTCCCATGGCCCTGTATGCCTATTGCTACCTGCCAGAGGTTCAATCATTGAAAGAGCCTTTTCAAGAGGCTTTTCAAAGTGTTCACAGGCCTGGCTTCAGTACAAGAACCAATATTGCATTAGCTTGGCAAAAAACCACCACCTACACCTTGTAACTCAGCTGGGGCCAGCTAGTTGACCCAGTGTTGAGGGTTTGTGCATTTATACAGTCCTAGCTGGATGAGGTGGGGTCTCAAAGAGATGTGTGGTCAGTGATTTTTACAAATTTAGTGCAAGTTCAGTTCTTGGTTGTGACCAGGTTGTGGACCAGTGCCCAGCTTGTGACCACTTTACAAAGTGCCTTCACAACACTGAAGCTAGTCACCCCTTGCCTTTTGGCAGTGTCTAGTCTATGACCACTTCCTGAGATGTCCCAGAAATGTTGCAGCCTGTCACCACTCACTTCAGGATTGAAAAATCACTGAGAGCTGCCCAATAGAGGATGCCATGAACATTGTAGCTCACTGTTCATCATCCAAAGTTCATTGAATTTCTGTGAGCATCTGTTGTTGTAAGAGACTTCTTCAACTGCTAAGACAGAGCAGACCTCTCAGCTGTCAAAAGTTCTGTGACAGGCTGCCTGGAAAACACCCAATGATGCTCTGCCAACTTCTCCATCCCCAAGGCACCTAATAATGCACTGCAAGTAGCAGACTACAGGGCTCTCAGGGAATTGTTTTTCATTTTTTGTATATTTGTTTGCTTGTTTGTATACTTGTTTCTTGGTTTTTTTTTTCCTTTTCAAAAGCAAACACAAGCCCCCAGAAATTTGCCCTGTCAATGTGGAGGCACTTTAAGTGGACGAGTGATCAGCCCTTCCCTACTAATGAGAGAAGACTTTCTTGCAGACCTCAGCAGGAGCTGCTGTGTGCATAGGACTGGGGAGCATTTGATGTTACTCTGCCACTATCCATGGGAACTGAACAGTGTGCTGAGAGTGGCAAACCACTCAACTACATCTAAAGAATACACACAACACACTCAAGGGACAGTCCTAAATAACACACACAGGAAATCAGAGAGATTGTACCATTGGACCACACAGGACACAGACTACATAAGGCCACCAGGAAAAGACTAAGACACATAAAAATGTAACTGCTACACAGAAGTAAACACAGAAAAGAAGCCCAAAAGAGGAAACAGAGGAACATTTTACAAACAAAGGAACAAGAGAACCCTCCAGAAATAGAGTTAAATGAAATAAAAGCAATCAACCTACCAGAGCAAGAGTTTAGAACACAGGTTATAAGAATGCTTAAGGAACTTGCTGAAAACTTCAACAAGGAGATAGAAACCATAAATAAGGACATAGAAATCATAAAAACCAACCAATCACAAATAAAGAATACAATAATTAAAATGAAGACTACAATAGAAGGAATCAACAGTAGGTTAGATGAACCAGAAACTCAAATAAGTGATTTGAAAGAAAAGGTAGCAAAAAATACCCCCAAAAAGATTTTTTAAAAAAGAATTAAAAGAGAGAGGGAGAGAGAGAGAGAGAGAGAGAGAGAGAGAGAGAGAGAGAGAGAATAGCCTGAGAGATCTCTGGGACATCATTAAACATAACAACATTCAAATCACAGGGGTACCAGAAGGAAAAGAGAGGGAGCAAATGTTCAAGAACTTATTTCAAGAAATAATGACTAAAAAATTCCTTACCTCACAAAAGAAATAGACACACAGTCCAGGACACACAGAGAGTTCCAATCAAGATGAACCCAAACAGACCCACTCCAAGACACATCATAATCAAAATGGCAAAGGTTAAAGGAAATTAAAAAGAATCCTAAAAGCAACAAGAGAAAGATAACAACTTACTTAAAAGGGAGCTCCCATAAGACTATCAGAAAATTTCTTAATAGAAACTTTTCAGGCCAGAAAAGAATGGCAGGAAATAATCAAAGTAATGAAAAGCAAGGGACTACAATGAAGACTATTCTACTAATCAATGCTATCATTAGAAAAAAAAATTTTTTTTGAAGAAAAGATAAAGAACTTTCTGGATAAGAAAAAGTTTTAGGAATTCACTGCCCTCAGGCCAGCATTACAGTAAATGCTAAAGGGCTCTCTTTAACCAGAAGATAGAAGAAAACAAGCAAACAAAATAAAATAAAAATATGAATAATAACACGGCAATTAATATGTATTATCAATAATCACTTTAAATGTAAATAGACTAAATTCTCCAATCAAAAGGTATAGGGTAGCTGAATGAATGAGAAAGTAAGACTCAGGAACATCCTGTCTACAAGAGATAACCTCAGAAGACACACATAGACTGAAGGTAATGGGATGGTAAAAAATATTTTATGCAAATGAAAATGAGAAAAAAAACTAGGGTAGCAATACTTATATTGGACAAGAGAAACTTTAAAACAAAGACTATAACAAGAGACATCACTCTTGTAAACATTTATGCACCCAACAAAGAAGCACCTAAATACATAAAACAAATATTGACTGACATACAGGCAGACATCAACAGTAACGCAATTATAGGCTCCTTTAATACCCCACTGACACCAATGGACAGGTTTTCCAGACAAAAAAAATCAACATGGATACAGTGGCTTTAAATGACATGCTAGACACACACCCTTTTTTACCACAACAGTATGAAACTAAAAGCAATTCCAAGAAAAAAGCTGAAAAATACACAAACATGTGGAGTCTAAACAATGTGCTGCTAAAAACATGAATGGATCAATCATGAGATTAAGAAATAAATCAAAAGATACCTGAAATAAATGAGAATGAAAACACAACTACCCAAAATCTAGGGGATACAGAGAAAGCAGTACTAAGAGGGAAATTCATAGCAATTCTGGCCTACCTAAAGAAACAAGAAAAATCTTAAATAAACAGTTTAACCTACGCTTAAGGAAACTAGACAAAGAATAGCAACAAAGCCCAAAATAAGTACAAGAGAGAAAATAATAAAAATCAGAGTAAAAACAAATGAAATTGAGACTAAGAATACAATGCAAAAGATCAATGAAACCAAGAGCTAGTTCTTAGAAAAGATAAACAAAATTGACAAACCTTTAACCAGACTTCTCAAGAAAAAATGAGAGAGGATCTAAATAAATAAAATCATAAATGAAAGAGGAGAGTGACATCAAACACCACAGAAATGCAAAAAATTCTAAGAACATACTATAAGGTCCACTATAGGTCAACAAATTGGACAATCTGGAAGAAATGGATAGATTCTTAGAAGCATACAAACTTCCAAAGTTAAATCAAGAAGAAACAGAAAATCTAAACAGACTACTAACAATGAAATTGAATTAGAAACCAACAATCTCCCAACAAATAAAAGTCCTACACCAGATAACTCCATAGATGAATTTTTCTGAACATTCAAAAAAGAATTAACACCTATTCTCCATAAACTATTTCAAAAAATCAAGAAAGAGGGCAAGCTTCCAAATTCATTTTATGAGACCACTACTACCCTGATTCCAAAACCAGATTAAGACACTTCAGAAAAAGAAAACTATAGGCCAATACCTCTAATCAACATAGATTCAAAAATTGTCAAAAAAAGTAGCAAATCAAATTCAGCAATACATTAAAATATCATACACTATGATCAGGTCATTCAATCCTGGAATGCAAGGTTGGTTCAATATATGTAAATCAATTCATGTGATACACTACATAAACAAAATGAAAAATAAAAATCATATGATCATTTTGATAGATGCAGAGAAAGTGTTCAACAAAATCTAGTAGCTATTTATGATAAAGACACTCAACAATGTGGGAATAGAAGGAACAAATCTCAATATAATAAAGGCTATGTATGATACACCCACAGTTAACATCATACTCAATGGGGAAAAGCTAAAAGCATTCCCTTTAAGAGGAGGAACAAGATAAGGATGTCCACTGTCACCACTTCTATTCAACATAGTACTGGAAGTCCTAGCCATAGCAATTAGACAAGAAAAATAAATAAAAAGCATCCAAATAGGAAAAGAAGTAAAACTATCATTTTTGCAGATAACATAATACTATAGAACGAGAACCCCAAAGATTTGACCCCAAAATTATTGGAACTGAAAAATAAATTTAGTAATGTAGAAGGATACAAAATTAATATCCAGAAATCAGTTGTATTTTTATACACTAATAGCAAAGGAGCAGAAAGAGAAATTGAGAAAGCAATTCTATTTACAATTGCATAAAAAAAAACAAACACCTAGGAATAAATTTAACATAGCAAACAAAAGACCTGTACTCAGAAAATTGTAAAACAATAAACAGAAAAATTGAAGAAGATAAAAATAAATGGAAACGCACATCATGCTCATGGATAAGAAGAGTTAATAATATAGTTAAAATATACATACTACCAAAGTAATCTATAGTCAATGCAATTACCATCAAAATACCAATGGTATACTTTGCAAAAAAAAAACAAATAATCTTAACATTTATATGGAACAATAAAAGACCTAGAATAGCCACAGCAACCCTGAGGAAAAAAACAAAGTTGGAGAAATCACACTACCAGATATCAAATTATACTACACAGCCATAGTTATTAAAACAGCATGGTACTGGTATAAAAACAGACACACAGTCCAATGAAATAGAATAGAGATAATAGAAACAAATCCATATTTATATGGCCAATTAAAACATGATGAAGTAAGAATATACATTGGGGCAAAACAGTCTATTCAACAAATGAGGCTGGGAAAACTGGACAGATACATGCAAAAAATAGGAAAGTGGGCCCCCTTCTCACACCATATACAAAAACTCAAAATGAATTAAAGACTTAAATATAAGACCTGAAATCATAAAATTTCTAGAAGAAAATATAGGAAGTAACCTTTCAGACATTACCCATAGCAATATGATATAATCTCTTTGGGCAAGAGAAACAAAGGATAAATTAACAAATGAGACTACGTTGGGCTGATAAGTTTTTTTAGAGTGAAAGAAACCATCAATAAAACAAAAAGACATCTTACAGAATAGGAGAAGATATTTGCCAATGAGGCATTTGATAAAAGGTTAATATCCAAAAGTAATAAGAAACTCATACAAATCAACACCAAAAAAGTGAACCACCCAATTAAAAAATGGGCAGAAGACCTAAATAAACTTTTCTCCGAAGAGGATATATAGATGGCGAATAGGCACATGAGAAGATGCTCAAAATCACTAATCTTCAAAGAAATGCAAATCAAAACCACAATGAGACCTGTCAAAATGGTTATCATCAATAATATGACCAACAGCAAGAGTCGGCAAGGATGTGGAGAAAAGGAAACCCTAGCAATTCCACTTCTGGGTATTTTATCCAATGAAATTCAAAACACTAATTCGAAAAAATATATGCACCTCTATGTTTATTGCAGCCTTATTCACCATAGCCAAGATATAGAAATAACCTAAATGCCCATTAATGATTGGATAAAGAAGCTGTGGTACATTTACACAATAGAGTATTACTTGGTCACAAAGAAGATTAAAATCTTACCTTTTGCAACAACCTGGTTAGAACTAGAAGATACCATGCTAAGTGAAATAAATCAGACTGAGAAAGAAAAATACCATACGATCACACTTATATGTGGAATCTAAGGAACAGAATAAATGAACAGTCCAGATAGAAAGTAAAAAACAAACAAACAAACTTATGAACACATATCATAGTTTAGTCTGCACCAGAGGGTAAAGTGGGGAGAGAGTAGGGAAGGAGAGAGGGGGATCCAAATATGTGGTGATGGAAGAACTGACTCTGGGTGGTAAGCACACAATGTAACACATAGACGATGTATTGTAGAAATGTATACATAGAACCTAAGTAATTTTACTAACCACTGTCCCCCAATAAACTAAAAAAATAAATAAATAAAGAGTGCCTCTGACATTGCAGCCCTAAGTGGGTGGGGCTGGGTTCCAGGGTGTTAGGGTTGTGGGTGGTGGATTTTGCCAAGCTAATTGGTTGGTAAAATACTAAGCAGTATTGGTTCTTGTACTAAAGCCAGGCCCGAAAGCACTTTGCAAAGCCTCCCTGAGAACTCTAAGGCCAGTTGCCACTGCCACTGGCCAGCTTGTCACTCAATAGCTGCTCAAGGGTGCTGCCAAGTAGAGTGGCTGGCTGCTTTAAGATCCCTGGGCCTCTGGGGGCAGCCGTTCTTGCAAAAGACTGTTAAGAGAGTCTTCCACCACTATTAGGGCAAAGGCTCTCCCTCAGCCACCAGGAGTGCCTCTGGCAATGCAGCCCTAGGTGGGCAGGGCGGGGTTCCAGGAATTTAAGGGGTGTGAGTGGTGGTTTTTTACACAGTTAATGCAATGTTGGTTTTTGTAGCAGAGCCACCAGGCCACTGTGAGCCCTTTGCAAAATTTCCGCGAGAACTCTGTGTTTGAAGGCCACATACCACACAAGCTTGCAGGTTTCTATTATTTGGTCAGGGAGTATTGCAGAGCTGGGAGAGGCTGGTTGCTGGCCACTGAAGGTTCCCCAGGCTTCCCCTCAGACAGCCACTACTGCAAAAGTCTGTGGGAAAGTCTTCCGCCACTAGTGTGTGAGGCCGATGCTCAGCTGCCCAGAGTGCCGGCTGGACTCCCTCCACGATGCAATTTTAGGTGGGTGGAGCAGAGTTCCAGGAAGTTATGGGGTATGGGTGGTGGTTTTTTAGTTGATATGGTATTGGTTTTTGCACCAGAGCTGAGCCTGTAAGCCCTTTTCAAAATCTCCCTGAGAATTCTGCAGTTGGCTGCTGCTCACCACAGCCTCGCAGTTTTCTGTAGTTGCTTAGGAGGAGCTGCAGAGCAGGGTAAGGCCAGGTACTCACCACCAAAGCTCCGTGGGCAGCTGCTCTTGCAAAAGTTTGTAGAAAAGTCTTTCACTGTTTGTAAAGCAAGGAGGATTGCTCAGCCTCCCAGAGTGCCTCCAGCAACACAGTCCTACATGGGTGGGGCAGGGTTCCAGGTAGTTAAGGGGTGTGTGTGGGTGGTGGTTTTTTACACAGTTAATACAGTATAGTTTTTGTATTGAAGCCAGGCCCACCGAGGCCCCCACAAAAATTCCCCAAGAAATCCACAGTTGGCCGCCACCCACCACAGGCCAGCAGTCTTTGGGTAGCTGCTCAGGGGGACGTGGCCAACTGTTTGCCACCAAAGCATGCATATATTTGACCAGTCCAGGATGGTCTCAGATTTGGCCCTTTGTGGGAGGATTCAGCATAGAAAATATGGTGCCCTCCTATAGGTTATAAGGCAGACTCCATGCAGGGACCATGGGTCTCTTTAGCTATTACCTTGAAACCACACAGCTCAAATCTTGTATGTCTTCTGTGCCTCCAGAGCCTCCTCTCCTCCACCAGAGACCAGGTGAATGTTTTCAAGTATGCGGGGCTTTTAGAGTAACTTCTGGATTTCCAGCGCCTTTCTCACCAGGTGGACAGACAGAATCCTCACTGATTCTCACTGCCAGGTTTAATAGGAGCTCCTCCATATTGGATTCCTAGACTGGAAAGCTTTGTGAGGGGTTGGGATCCTCTCTCTTCTGAGGGTTCCTCCACCACCAAGGTGTCCCTCCCTCAAGTTCAACCACAATTCATGGGTTTGGAATCAGCTTGTTTTCTGTCTTTACTCTTCCTACTGGTCTCAATGTGGCCTCTTCTTTATATCTTTAGTTGTAGGGGTTCTGTCCAGCCAGTCTTCCAATGATTCTCAAGGTTGACTGCTCTATAGTCTATGTGCAATTCTGATGTAATCTTGGGCAGTTGTAGGGACAATGTCTACCTAATCCATCATCTTCCCTGTCCAATAAATGCCTTTTTCCCCTACTATAACAGTTTTAAGTATGTATGTTTTCTTTTCTAAGTTACTTGAACTTAAAAAAATGTTAGTGAAGTTCAAGTTGAAAAGCTTATTGACTGCTACTTAACTAAAATTGCACACTACATTCACAAAGCTGTTTTTATAAGACGGTTACATTAAATTATATTTGTCTTTATTTGTCTTAATTTGCTTTTAATTACCGTATTTCAGTGTTAATAGCAAGGCAATACAGAGTTTATAGTAGGGTATGGTATTAGTTAGGCCTATATTTAATTTAATTTAACTGTTAAGCAACCAGAAACTACCTTTATCTGACATCTATCTATCCTCATGAGTGCTGGTTAACTGAGAATCTATTGTATAAAGACCAACTGAAGCTCTGGCCAAAAAAAGAAAGTGTGACTTATCAGTTTGTTTTTTTAGGATATCAGAACCATACTCCTTTGCACTTAGAAGGGACGATCATTTGCCTTGACACCAACATTCTCTTTGAAGAATGTCCAGTTTGCTTTTCCTTATTTGAATTCTGTAATACTCTGGAGTCCTTCACGTTCTTCCTAATACCTTGAAGTTATCCTACTAGAGACATTTATAGCCACAGTTATAGACATCAGTGGTAAAACATAAATGTTATTATTCTGATTATTAAAATTATGCATGTTGACATTTTTAAAATTCAGGTGAATCCAAGAAATACATAGAAAACTAAAAATTCCCCATAATGTATATACCTATAGATAAATAAATAAGTAACTTTTAGTTACTTTTCTTTGCTGTCTCATCTTTGTGGTTTTGTGTTTGTGTGACATATATGTTGGTGTTTTTTTATACTGTTTCTATATAAACCTTCCTCAAAAATGTGGTCAACTCTCTATAATTTTATAGATTAAGAATGCAAATATGCATCTTTGCATTCAAGGATTCTCCTTCCTATGCCTCCATCAACCTTTCTGGTTTATTTTTTAATAATACTTTTGATTCAATTTGCATTAGCTCAGGCCTATAGTTTTGCAGCTTAGTAAGTATATGGCTTTGGGTGAGTGAGTTAACTTCTTTTTTTCAGATTCATCATCTATAAAATATAATAGTTATATAATAATTATCATTATCATATAGTATGATTTTGAGATTAAGTCATATAATCACATCATAATTATCACTTCATAAATATTAACTATTATTGTTTAGGAAAACTGTATTACTCTTTCTTCCCAGATAAGGTCTACATTTTCTTGTATTTCATCTCAGCTCAAACTTATGTTATTATAGCTTTCCTCCTTCTATTCCCATCTGTTAAATTATTAGCTATCTTCTATGTCTATGTCAAATAAAACTTCCTCCAGATTTGTATTCTAATGATATATTTAAATTTGAAAAAAAAAACACATTTAACACCTTTTTATACATTTGTATTATTAAATGTATATTTTATCTGGTGTTATACTTAAACATAAATTACTTATCTTTTATTGAATTTAAATATTTTAAGTGTAAGAACTAAGTTATGCATGTTTCTAACCCTCTCAGAATCTAACACATTTATTTGGAATGTATTAGTAAGTTTTTTTTTGTCATTATTTTTTTCTTTTTCTCTTTTTTTTATCGTTAGATTTATTGGAGTGACATTTGTTAGCAAGAATATTAATAGGTTAAATGAAGTAAAATTTAAAGGTATGTCTGAAATAATTTTAAAACATCTGATTTTGAGGGTTTTTAGGCATTTTTATGTATGTAAATTAGTTTAAATATACCTTCATTCAATTGTATATCAATCCATTCACTCAACAAATGCTTATTGAGCTCCTATTATGTTCTAGACTCTGGAGAAATATTGGTGGACAAGATAGACAAAATCTGTGCTCTCAGGAAGCTAATATTCTAATGAAGGAAGAAAGACAACAAACAAATCAACAGATAAATGAAATAATAGCACAAGAGGAAGCGAACTCAGATAAAAAGATAGTGAGTAAGGAGAGCAAGTCCATTTACATCCATGTGAGGAGGCGGCTTCTCAAAGATGACATTTGGAAGGAAAGAATCCAACTGAACTAAGTTCTAGAGTTCTACCATAAGCACAAAAGATAGTATACACAGCCATTGCTCATGGACATAAGACAGTGTGACCTGTTCCAACAACAGCAAAAAAGTCAAATGCTCCAACGGTGTAGTGAATGGGAACAGTGGATTTGAACAGGTGAAGTTGCAAAAGTAGATACAAACATGTTCATGTAGAGATATTTTTAAAAATTGTATTTTTTAGATTTATTACAAGGACAATAAAAAAAACCACTAGAAGAGAATGAAATAATACTTTGGGTTTGGCCAATGGGAAGCACCAGCAGAATTCTGGAGAGTAAAAGGAGAGTGGTCACGGTGCTCATTCCTGCACCACCACCCTCAATCCCACCATCTTACTATGTGATCTCGTGTGAGTGCAACGTAATCTGACCGCGTTTGCCCACTTTGCCCCTGTCTCAGGTCTGTTTTCTCTGGGCTCCTACTACATTGCTTCTTGACCTTGAGTCTCCAGGCCTAAGTATGATAATGGCTACTTGTTGCTGTTAATCCCAGGGAGCTTCACATTCCCGTTTCCTTCAGTTTTGCCCACACCTTGTCAAAATGACCATCATAAGCACCTGTTTGGCTAAATTCTCCAAGCAAGCTCTTTCTGTTGGAGCACTGGCTGATACAAAGATTTTGCAAAAGTATCAGCTCTATAATCCTGGGAGTTCCAACTTGGGGCCTTGTCTTTTTGAAGGTTAATCCATGAAGCCATTTCCTCATTTTGTATAAGCCCAAAATGAAGTCAACAATAGTTAAATCAATTCTTCCCACCATTTGATAATCTTTTGAGATAACACTTTCAAGAAATACACTAAGAAGCATGTATGGAGAAAGTCTTTTGCTGCCTCCATCAAACTCTGGATTAAGTCTGATGGATGTTAGCCAATTGAGCCCCACAGTGAATGAAAGGAATTTCTACTCCATCAGCTCTGGCGGAGAAGTCCAGGGGCCTAGTGACTCTGAGGTTGAATTTCTTGTTATCCAATGTAGCTCAGCAAAATTGAAAGGAATTTCTACTTTATTTAGTTTATATTATATACCGAAGAAGAGGTCACAATTTTATAAATGGCAAACAGAGTGTCATTCTGAATTTATACTAACAATCTCTTGAAGAACAATGAACTTCAATTATTAATATCTATTTCTTTCAAAATTCTTATTACTTCTTATATTCACACACATTATTTTCTAAGAATGCTCAAAATTTCCTTGCAATTGATTATTAATAAATGTGAATTCTTAGTGGGGAGAATTTATCCTTTTTATAAATGAGTGTTTCTCACCAAAAATTTGACTGCTACTTCCTGTCACACACTACTGCAATGAATAGCATGGACTTGGGGAAATTCTTTATTTTTAAAGTTTGATGAATGATGCAGCTTTATTCTAGATACATGGACATTACCTAAAAGTCACAACAGTTGATTATAGAAAGTATCCTATGAGGAAAGCTTAGTTAACTGAGGCCATAAACAGACTTAAGCATGCCAAAATATTCATCCTTCATTAAAAAAAGAAAGAAACTCTAAATTTAGTATTAAGACTATTTATCTTTTATCCAGAAAGTCAGTCTAAACACTAAGGTGGAAATTAGTATGCTTTCACTTTTTCAAGTTTTTCTATTAATAATAGATTTAAAATTTTTCCAAGGTACTTTTTCTCAAATAATATGCTCCCAAACTTCTGACTTCCACTCTTTTTCTAACAAGCCTGATTCTCGAATTTCAAGAATTTATTATAAAGCTATTCTCTCTCTCTCTCTCTCTCTCTCTCTCTCTCTCTCTCTCTTTAGCTTGTTTGCTCACTCTGACTCTGAATAATATTTGAGCTTAATTATGAAGTTTGGATAATGCTTTCATGGAATAGATATGTTATTTAAAGACATTTCTTATCCTTTTCCAGTTTCAAGATTTATGGCAGTTATGCAGGGAAAATTTGTTTTCTGTTTTAGTTGTCTTTCATTGTTACATTTATCCTGGCTCTTCACTGTTGAAATGTATCTTTAGAGCAACAGAAAAAGCATTTGATAGTATTTGCCAACATTTCAGTTTTACATCTTCTTAAATTCTTTGCCAATTTTACCTTCAGACATGTTAACATTTCTTTTATGAAATGGTTCTGATAGGTTTCAATGTCCCCCAGAGTACACAACTTCATTTACAAATACTCATTTTTTTACTTTATAACCCCACTCCTTTTAATACACTTTGACAGGGATTTGTTATGTCATGGTTTGTACTTTTTCTCCTCAGGTCTATAAATCCAAAACATTCGGCTATAGTGTAAAACAAAATTATTTCCTGTTTGGAGCATTGTGGTCACTTTCAAGTCATATAATTTACTTACCTGTGTGCTCTAAGAAAAATAAATGATATAACTTTTTGAGAAATTTAAATCCAATAGAGATTTAGTATATTCACTAATATAGTATATATTATTTTAGTCTTTGACAAAATACACTTTAATTCACTTTTGATATTCTTGAAATTTCTGAATAACTGTACTCTCAGTTTTTTAAAGTAAAATCAAGCATTGCACATCCTGATGTTTCTATCACTTCTGGGGTTTTATATGCTAATATTTTTGTTTCACAAGATTTGTTAGTCAGTAAGTGCTGATGGAGAAGCTGCAGCAAGTTATCCAGATCTAGCTAAGATAATCAAGGAAGGTGGCTACACTAAACAATATATTTTCAATATAGATGAAACAGCCTTATGTTGGAAGAAGATGCCATCTAGGACTTTCATGGCTAGAGAGAAGTCAATACCCGGCTTTAAGGCTTCAAAAGACAGGCTGACTCTGTTGCTAGGGACTAATGCAGCTGATAACTTTATGATGACTTTATGATGAAGCCAATACTCACTTATCATTCTTAGCATCCTAAGGCTCTTTAGAATGATGTTAAATCTACTCTGTGCATTATCGGAGTAGACACATAAGAGCTTGTCTGTGTACAAAACAGTTTACAGAACATTTTAAGCCCACTGTTGAGACCTATTGCACAGAAAATTTCTTTTTTCAAAATATTACTTCTCATTGACAATGCTGCTGGTCACCCAATAACTCAGATGGAGATGTACAAAGAGATTCATGTAGTTATAATGCCTGCTAACACAACATCTATTCTGCAACCCATGAACAAAAGAGTAATTTTTACTTCTAAGTCTCATTATTTAATAAATACATTTCATAAAACTTTTAGCTGCCATAGGTAGTGATTCCTCTGATGGATTTGGGCAAAGAAAATTAAAAACCTGGAAAAGTTTCACTTCCTTCATGCCATTAAGAACATTTGTGATTCACAGTAATAGGTCAAAATTTCAACATTAACAGGCATTTGGAAGAAGTAGATTCCAAAACTCATGGATTGACTGTGAAGGGTTCGAGCCTTCAGTGGAGGGAATAACTACAGAAGTGATTAAAATAATAGCAAGAAAACTAGAACTAGAAGTGGAGTCTGAAGATATGACTGAATTGCTGCAATGTCATGATAAAACCCTAATAGATTAAGAGTTACCTCTTAGTTACTTCTTATAGATGAGGAAAGAAAGTGATTCCTTAAGATAAAAACTGCTTCGGCTGAAGATGCCGTGAAGATTGTTGCAATGACAACAAAGATTTCAGACTATTTCATAACTTAGTTGATAAAGTAGCAGCAGGGTTTGAGAGAATTGGCTTCAATTTGAAAGAAGTTCTACTGAGAATAAAATGCTATTAAACAGCCTCACAGGCAGCATATAAACTTTAGAATTGACCAATCTTCACAAAATATCTTTCTGTGATTTTACCTGCAATTTTGTTACATCTATTTATCAAGTTTTGAAGAATTGACAACTTAACAATGATGAGCCTACTTATCCAAGAACAGGTACTATCTCTCCATTTATTTAGTCATTTTTGATTCCTTTAATTAGAATTTTATAGTTTTCCTCATATAGTCCTTGTGCATTTTTTGTTAGGTACATTTCTAAGTATTTCAGTTTTTCAAAGTCATGTACTCATTTGAATGGTGTTTAGTGTTATCTCATTGTTTTTAATGACAAATTTCATTTGCTCATTGCTAATATGTAGGAAAGTGATTGGCTCCTATACTAACCTGGTATCCTGCAAATGTTGATTCTTTCAGATTTTCTACACAGACAATCATGTCATCTGTAAACAAAGATAGTTTTGTTTCCTTCCTTCACAATTAGTAAATCTTGACATTTATTACCTTATTATATTAGCTAATAATGCATTCATTTTTTATTCCTCCATCTCTTTCTATAAGCTATCAATTCTATAGTTCCTTGTTTTTGTAGTTGTCCTAAATATAGCAGCATTTATCTGAAATATTACAGTCTATCTTAAATAAGATTTTTTTTTCAATTTAAAGACAACAAAAAGACTTCAACACACATTAATGCAATTTATCCCTTCCTTCCCTTTGTGTTTTAAAGACAAAAGATATTATTTTTCATATCAAGTATTTATTTACATTTACCATACATTTTTCCTCTTTTTTTCCTACATGAGGTTGTTTATGTTCTGCTTACAGATATTCTTGAGCATTTTGGAGATCATTTTTGCACTTGATCTTAGTCAAAAGGCCGAGAAGTGATGAAGACCATTTTTGTTCAGATTCTCTGGTTTAAAATTTTTTCTTTCTTCTTTTCTTTTTCTGAAAATGATTTCACTTAACCTTGATTTTAGAGGAACATTTTGACTGGCTGTAGAATTCTAGATTAATTTATATTATTTTAACTTTTTGAAGAATATAGTTTTATTTTCTTCTAGATTTTGTTTTTGCCTTTTTTGAAGGTGATCTTTTGTTTCACTCCTTTGGATGCATTTAAATATTTTTTTGGGTTTCAACAGCTTTACTATACTTTTTATTATTTTTAATCCTGCTTAGGAATTTTAGCACTTCGAGAATCCATTTCTAAATCATTCACTTGAATTTGAAAACTTCCCCCAAATCATCCATTGAATGTTACTCTATCAGATTCTGTCTCTCGTTCTTCTGGGACTCCATTTTATGTTTTCAAGAAAACTTAAATTTTTTATCCTCATTTCAGTATTTTCCATAAATTTTCTTCTCTTTGTTTCAGAATTTTATCTGTAGCTAGACTGACTTGTTGAATTTTAATTTCATTCTTTAATTCTTTTTTAGAGTTTGCATTTGATTTTTGTATGGGTTTTATTTTCCTTTTGAATTTTTTCATCTATTCATATGTTGTTATGCTTTTTAGTATTAATTGCAGTATTTTGTCATACAAATATATAGATCATCTGTAGTTTTACTCTTTTTTCTATTTCTCTCTTTACTTTGGTTTCATTTCTTGGTATATCCAATGCTTTTTAAATGAAATTTCATTGGAAAACTTGATATTAAACATGATAGAAGTTTGGTATCAATGTTCTTCTTCCAGGCAACTTTTTGCTTGCTTGTTTGGTTTTGCTTTGGGGGTTCTACTTTCTTCCAGTTTGGGATTGTTCTGATTTGAAAATGAATTTAGTCTTTGTGAGTGCTGGTTCCTTTTCAAGCCAGCCTTGCATCTAAGGTATAGCCCTTCAATGGTCCCAAGTAGAAGTCTGGATTGTTTTTCAGTACCTTCACATTGGCAGCACTGAGAGACTGCCAAAATCTCAAATCAGTTTCTTGTAACCTGGTAACCACTTATAAATAGACACATGTTTTGAAAGAAAAAGAAATATGGAATATTGTACCCATGTCACTTTAGAATCCAGATTTCTCAATTGACTTTAATGATAGATCTGAAGTATATTGTTCTATGTACTTCGTGGGACTACTACAAGTTTTACTCAATTCCTCAGCTTCTCAACTGCTACTTCTTAGATATTCAGCCTGCCAGGTCATTTTGCCTAATAATCAAATGCCTCCAGAGAAAATACAAAGTCAATGTTTACTCACTTTAATGTATTTCCCTTTCCAAGATCTTAACCCCTCAAATCTTCACTGCCTGTATATCTCTCTGATTTTACAGTTTTTCCACATTTTCTAGTCATCCTTTGCAGGAGGGTTGGTCCAAACTTCACCAGGATCTAGAACATCTTTGCCAAAAGTGGATTCTGAATCTTAGAGTCACAAGGGAACTTAAATATTATTCATTTCCATGCCCTTTATGAACTTCTAACCTCTCTCTTTCCAATATCATTCAACCCTGAAATGAACTTTTTATAGTAGAAAACATACCTAATTACAATTATTGGATCTGTCATTTACTAGCTATGTGTGGTCTGACATGTTACCTAAATTAAGAATCAGTTTCCTCATCTTTAAATTAGGGATACTAATATAAAGGGATTACTACATAATGCTGCTTTGAAAATTAAATGTGGTAATGTTAATGAATTCATTTAGAAATTATCTTCATGGTCTTTCTTAATTTTGCTTGAGTATTACAGAGTTGTGAATGTCAGATTAACTATGAATACATTTTTAGCATAATTATAAAATATTTGGAACATACTTATACTCTCCCAAAATTGTTTTACAAAATTCTAATTTATTTTGGCATTGTATTTTTTATCTGACAACCATATGCTAATTTGGATTGGAATTGTCTTTTTCATTTTCATCTATATGTTTAATCCCACCCTTGCCCTATCTTCCCAAGTTTCTACTGAAATACTTTCTTCTCTATAATTCTTTTCTAAACTTTTAAAATTCTTATAAAATGGGATGATAATCATTATTATCTAAATAACATTTTTTCTGTATCTTAATTATTGTTCTCTATTTAGCACATCTAACTATGTTATAATATTTGTATATGTACACCACAATTTACTTTTTAAATTTATTTCTCAAGTCTTGTCTGAGACAGTGTAAATGCTTAATTTATGTTTGATTTTTAGCCAAACTTAGCTTCTTGTAGTAGAAATTTTTCATATCTGTCCCTTACCACTATGAAACACACACATGCACACACACACACACACACACACACTGTGGAAGAGAGGCCTTTCAAAATTATTATTTCTTGCAAACACTCAGAATTAAGCTCCAGTCTCACCTAACCTCTTGCCATCATCTAAAAATGTGTCATACAATATAGTAGCCAGTAACCACTGGCCATTGAGCACTTGAAACACATCTACTCTTAATTGAAATGTATGTAAGTATAAAATATACATAGATTTTTAAAGACTTTATACCAACTTCCTACCTAAAAAAAGATGTAAAAAAGTTATTAATATTGTTTTGTATGAATTACATGTTAAAATGATTAAATTAATTTCAGCTCTATTTTTTTAAATATGGTTACCTTTTTCTTTCTTTCTTTTCTTTTTTTTTTTTTTTTTTTTTTGGTAGTGGGTAGTTCCCTGGCTGAGAATTGAGCCCAGGCTGTGGTTGTGAGAGCGCTGAAGCCTAGCCACTACACCAGCAGGGAATCCCCCAATATTGTTACTTAAAATGTTAAATTGCACACATGGCTTACATTGTATTGCTATCAGATAGTGTTTTTCTGAATTGTTCTGGGCTCTTTCCCCTAGGCCTTTTAGCATAAATTTACTGGCTGATCAACTTCTGCCATTTATGGATACAAAGATGAAGTTGGTATATCTATGAAGTAGTCCCTGAATTCCCAAAGAGAATTAATATTGTCTCTCCAAAGAGAATTACTGTCTTCTCTCTGTGTTTCTACAGAATCTTATAAATAAGTCTAATGAACACATTGTTATAAGTGGAACAGTCATTGGTGAATGTTTGTCTTCACCATTAGGCTGAACTTTTCCAAGTAAATGAGTAAATAGTTGAATGATTCTGGTTGATTAATTGATTATGTGATTTAATTGTCTATTATCTTTGGCACTATATTTGGCAAATCTATTTGGTTAACAAATGCTTCCATTTTCCTCATGGGATATTTTGCTTTTATTCTTTTTTTTGTTTTCCTTTTTTACTCTATTACTTCTTGCATTGCTTTAAATAGATTCTTACCTGGATTATTGAAACACTCCTTCGCTATGTTCCTTAATCCTACTCTACCTTGAATGTTATCTTCTTTACTTTATTTTGGCTTCCAATTTGAATTTTGTAGGGTGCTTTCCTGCACCTTGTGACTAACGCTCCATGACACACCCCGTACCCTCTGCTCAACTGAGTTCTTCACTATAAAATATTCCTTTTTTATGTAGCCCCCTTTTAACCCTTAATTGGTCTAAATTACAAGAACAACATGTGTTGTCTTTCTATATTATAAACTGCTGAACTGCAACTCCCAGGCTGTATCCTTTTATTCTCCATGCTTCTAACTTCTTTTTCAACAGATAAGTGCATATTCATCCCCTGCTCACACACACGCACGCACACGCACACACACACACACACACACACATACACAAATATTTTAACTTCGAATGTATAAGACACAGCTATTTTAGTAATCAACAAAAGCATCATCAAACTTAAATTATTTAATAGAGAATTTTATCTTTGGTTTTTGGGGGCTTAATTTAATCTATTTATGTGTTTATTTTCTCATATTCTGGACATTTGTCTAATAGACATTCTTTAAGAATCAAATGGAATAATGCATTTTTAATAGTAAAGTAAATGAATAAATAATGTAACAACTTAGCTTTTAAATAAAGTAAGCATTTACAATTTTCAATTATATGTTTATATGTCAATTGACTGTTTTGTTTTTCATTTTGACGTGAGTTTCTTCTGTCTCTGTATATGAGAAAGGGGTGGGGATAGTGATGCAAATACATGTATAAAAATGTGACCTAGCCTTGCTTTTTGCAAGACTACAATTTATTTGGGGAGAGAAGGCAGTAACAAATTTTTTAAAATGTCAAAATCTGGAAAGGAATCGGTGTTACAAAAATGTGCTCAGAGCACCAAAAGTGTAGAAGATGAAGCCTCTTCCAGCTGGATTTATTCCAAAAGGTTTGGTGGAGAATTGAGTATTAAGTGAAGTATTAATGTGAGTAAGATGGATAAAAGCATTCTAGGGAAAGGTATAGAAACAGAAGATGACCAGTTGCATTCAGTAAAGAGCACAATATGACTGTGGCAGAATATGTGTCCAAGAATGTGAACAGACATAAGGATAGAGGGATGAGATTATGAAGTTATTTAGAATGTAAGATTTAGAATTTGAACTTAATCCTATGGGCAGGCAGTGAACTGTTGAAGAATCTAGATCAAGAATGTGATATAAGAGAATGGGTAGAATGGATTGAGAGGAGTGAGGCAGGGATTGGAGAGGGAGCTGTTAGATGTGTGATGTCAGCTGGTTCTATTTAGTGTGACAAAGGGCAATGGTAGGGACTTTACAGAATGAGTGCCCATGTTGCATCTGACACAGTAGGAACTTATTAGTTTACTCTCACTTTTTCTCAAGAGGTATTGTGTTAATGTTGGTTGACACAAATTGAATTTATAATCAATAATAAATCTTTAAAAATCAACAGCAGAACCAAGAACATTCAAGCATAATATTCTGTGTCTAACAGGCACTCTAAATCTAGTTTTAGAGAAAAAAGAATGAAAGAATGCCTTCCTGAATATTTGGTGCCTGAAACTTTAAGAATGATTTTCTATAAAGGCTGAACATTCAGTATACAAATTTATTCCTATTTGAAGGTATTTCCTTCCCTTCAATATAAATAATGGTGGGCATATCTGTAGACAGAAACTAGAGGTTTTATCCAGGGAGATTATATTCGTATGTATAACCTTTCTATTTCAAATAAAATTATGTAGAGAATTAATTCTTTAAAGAATTCCTGGTGTTGTAAAATCCAGTCTGCTGATTTCACAAGTTGCAGAAAATCAATTGGACCAAAGGGCTCTTGTCCAGATCAAAACTCAAGTCTGCTTCAGTTTCCCTGGGAACTGCAAATAGAGATGCTGTCCAGGCCTGCTTGGTATTCCACTCATGCTAAGCAGCCAGGAAGCAGTTAAAGGTGCTGTCCACTAGCTTGTAGTTAGTATGGATATTTTATCACCCTTTTGGACCTTTCTTGCTACTGTGAAAAAACGGTATACAGCATTTCATTATGTTAATGGGGCTTGAGAGACACAAATAAAGTACTTGGTTCATACTGGGTACCTGTGAGAAGATAATATTTTTAAATATCTGTAGGTGGTTCACTAACACAGGTAATTGAGTTTTAACATATTTCTCCTTTGAGCCTTTCCATGGGTGTTCTGTCACACTGTAAAGTAAGGTGAGAAACAAGAAGTGAAACCTTTTAAGGAAGTATTGCTTTCCTTAGCTTGATCCTTTAAAAGAATACTTTGCTAACTTGCTTAATGCTCCCTTTTATAGCAACATTTTTAACTCAAAAAGAAGCAAACCCCATTTTTAGAGAAATAGCAAAGGTGTTAACACTCCCACTTAAAGTAAGTGACATAGATATTTTACAAAGGAGCAGAGGACTTGTTCAAGGCAGTGTGCACAGCGATGACATGAGCACCCCTCCGTGTGCATTAGGAGGACAAATAGCTCTCTAGGTAATTCTAAACATGTGTAAGTTATAACCTTCTCTCCTGAAAAAGGATTTTCTTCCCTCTCTTTATTGTAATCATATGCCTTTCAGTGCAGGCTTACTTTACCTTTCATCTACATTAAGAATAGTCGGTGCTCACGGATCCATTTAAAATTAAGGATTTTTTTCCTCTTGCTTCTCCTGATTTAATAAATCTGTAGATGTTCTTAGAAAAAGAAAGAAAGAAAGAAAGAAAGAAAGAAAGAAAGAAAAGAAAAGAAAAGAAAAGGAAAGAAAAGAAAGAAAAGAAAGAAAAGAAAAGAAAAGAAAAGAAAAGAAAAGAGAAAGAAATATGGGACTACAGGCCCCAAGTATTGCAACAGTCTCTTGTGTTTATTTCCCAGCACTTGTTTTCCCAGTGATCACAGTGGCTACAAAGGTGAGCTCTGAATGGTATTAATACATCAGAAGTCACCAAAAGACTGTTCACCATACAATAGAATTAGATATGAGGTGGAAGCCATTTTTTTTTGGAACTTAACTGACATATAATATTGTTTAAGGTGTACAGCATATTGATTTGATACACTTACATACTGTGAAATGTTTACCAAGATCCATTCTTAATCTATCTAGTTCAAAGGGTATAAAATAAAATGTCAAAAGTTCCTAAGAATCAAAATGGAATCAATTCAGTACATGATTCTTATAAATGAAGAACTTGAAGCCCTAGTGGTTCAGCTGACTCTTCAAAGTTGAGACAACTTGTTCAGGACATGCAGACTAGAATGGGCTCTAGGCTCAGCTAGTTAGGCTGCAACACCCTGGGTCTCTGCACCACCTTGCTGGGTCTCTGCGCCACCTTGATGGGTCTCACCATAGTCATTTATGTGGTTGACTCAGAAGACAGCACAGCCTGGCTCTCAGACCAAGTTGTTCAATTTTAATAATCAAAGTATTTTCTCAGTGGTCAAAGGGCTAATTTCCATAGTAGATTTAATATTAGTGCATTAGGGTACATGCTTTAAAATATGGACTTTACTTTGTACAATAGGAAGAAAATATTCCTCTTGAACCAAAAGGTTTAAAAAGCAATATTTTCAATAAATGCATGGCAAAGTAGTCCATGTAATTCTACAGGATGACAAAGATGTATTTTAAATAAATCAAGCCCTTCATTTGTTTATTCATGTGTTTATTTGTTTATTTACTCAATCAATAAATATTTACAGAGTTCTAGTAATGTATAGAATAGCAAACAAAATAGTAAAAAACACTTGCACTCATGAACTCATATTCTAATGAGGGGAAGACAGACAATAAATGAAACAAGAAGGAAAATTACAGAGCACATTTGAGGGTGAAAGTATTCTAAAGTAAAATAAACAAGGAAGGGGAAGAGAAAATGTCTTGGGAGTAGGGATAGGGTTGGGCAATAGGTATGTGGTACTTTTAACAAAGACATACAGAAGATAACAATTCCAGTCATTGTAAGAAGTACTTTATATATTTTATCTCACTTAGTCCTCCCCAAACCTAGAAAGTCAGTTTATGTTTACCTCATTTTAGGGTATATGAGTTTCAGAGAGGTATGGTGACTTGCTCAAGGTCATAAAGCTAAGCTGTAGAGGCATCAGAAAGTTGTACCTAGGTTGTCAACTAAGTAGCCTTCTTGTTAACACAGTACCCGTGATTTTATACTCAGCAAGATGATGTGTGTGTGTGTGTGTGTGTGTGTGTGTGTGTGTACGTGCCCGTGCACACATTCCTAGGTATTTATGATGGGACTGGAAATTCACTCTAATCTATTAAGAAAAGAATAAGGGGCCAATCAATACTATTTTAATAACAATAATAAAATAAGCGAAATTTTCTTTTCCTAATTCCTACAAGAAATACTATCAAAGGTACCACTTTTACTGTCTTTTGCCACTGAGGCATTAAGTAATCAAACAAGGAGCAAACACACTCCTGTTTAGCATCTCAGTATGTGGATAGTCATCATGTTTCATCCCTCTAAAACAGAAGATTACAACTACTATGTCTGTGCAAGAAACGCAACAAATAGAAAGAAATCTGTTAGAGATGAGCACAGTGAGGAAATAGTTCAGGAGCCACTGTATTATCTTTTGTGCTGTGAGAAATGTTCATATAAACTTCTTTGCCAGGTAGTTCTCAAAATTTTCTTAAATCCTGATGGGTGAATAACAATTTTGTGTGATTTAGTATGGGGAACCCTATCCTTCTACATTCCATATGCCAAAATATGGCACTTGCTTGGATACTATTATACTTCAGAGGAATAGTGCACTTTGGGATCCTTGGAGCAATAACATCCAGTTTCCATGTCATCCAATCTTTCCTTATCACTTAAACTTAACTCTATTACTGTGATCATTTCATATGTATTTGCTATCAATTAAATTATGGAGAGCATTGATTTATTAATCCATGTATTTTTCAATGCTTGGCTTTTTTTTTTTTTTTTGAGGAACACAAACCAAAAGTTAAAGTCTGCATGTTAAATGCAGCTTAATTGTCCTGGGGCAGACATTGGAGTGAGATATAGATGTGGGGAGCTGGGTTAATTGCAGATGCCCTGGTACCCTTTGTCACGCACGGTGAGGGATGGTCTTCTACCAGCCAAATGTGCTAAGTCCCTGTGATTAGAGAGCACCTGATCCGGGTTCTCTTTGTGGATAACAGTGACCCACCAGTGCACACTGAGGGTGCTACGGAGTCTACTGTGGCTATTCAAGTCACCTCCCACAACATTTGGCAGGCAGTGTCTGGTTAGCAGATCATGATGAAAGTGTATGGGACCCAATCAACCATGCTGCAATTGATACCTGATTGATGAATGTGTGAGATTAGGGAAACGATCCATTAAAAGTAGAGCTTTGACAGTGAGAGTGTTGTGCAGCAGTTTCATGTAAATATAAAAGCTTGATAATGATTTTACTCTTTAAGAGGAGAAGAAAATCATTTTCTCTCTCTTAAAAAGACAAATACAAACACAAAATAATTTTATATCAAGGAAACTAAACAAAAGGAAAAGAGCTTTAAATTATTCAGAAAGGAAATGAATTGAGAGTCCTCAGACTGAAATATTTAAGGCTTTAGCAACCTTACTTCTGCACTTACAGTAAAATAAAAATAAACAAAATTGCTATGAGATCAGGGTGACTTAGCGAAAGAATTTCTTGTAGTTGAAAAATTAAATAAACTCAGTTATTTTTCACCTAGAGATACTTGTATGTCATTTTTTAAAAATCCAAGATTAAAAATATCATCGCATTAATTTTGACTTGTGTTTATTTTTATTCCTCATTTAAATATAGTAATGAATATCCAATTACCACTTAGTCTTACACCCACATCTCTTCCCTTTTATTTTTATTTATTTATTTTTTTGGCTTAGATTGAGCCAAATATTTGAAATCTTCCAAATTTGTCTTTCCCATAGAATGTGTGATATCATTCACGGCTGGAAAGGAGAATCTATTCTGATATTGATTGTGCTGTGTTAGATTTTAGATTTTGCTATAAATGTGTGAAGGCTGTAAACACCAGCAATTCCCAGTGGTTTAGCAAAATCATTCCTCCTCTGACCACATAATTGCTAAATTGTGCATGTCAAATGGCTTCAGGATATTCTGTCCCCATTCCAGCAGGTTGTCAAGGAAAACTTGCTGGAGAATGGTGTTGTTTGTGTGTCCTTTAAGTTAGGAACGCAAAGGTCAAGAGTTGCCAAAAGCATTTTCCCTGAGTAACTGCTTCTGTTTCCCAGCTCTGTAATCCTTATCATTTATCTCTAAACGCGTGTATTTAGTTTCTAAGCCAAAGCCAACTTTTCCACCCCAGCCTTATTATAATTAATCACTGTGATTGGTTATATGATACATGTTTATTATAGGCCTACATGCCAAATGACATATTTACAGGATTATATTTATTTGTTTTTCTCATAATTATTTTGGAGACATTTTAAAAAAATAAATATTTTTTCCAATGATTTAAATTCTAGAACAAGCAACAATTAAATAGTGTACCATAGGGTTTACTATGATCTAAGAGCTCTTATTTGTAGTGGGATAAAATTTTATCTTCTCAATGAGAGCGTTTTGTCTGATTTCAGTGCTAATTTAGGAGTAAAAAGTTTCTATTAATACATTGTGAGTGCTGCCAGAATGGAGCTGTTAGACCCATTTAGTGTGTGGCTCAGAAGCCCTGCTCCTTTTGAGCGTTTCCTGTGAGTCATACTTCTGAGCAGTTGCCATTGGCTGTTCTGTGGGTTAAACTGTGACTGCAAGATTAATCTTTAGCTTTGACAGTTAAAACAGTTGCAGCAATTAATTACTTGGGAATAATTTCCCATCCTAAAAGTACAGACGATGAAAACGTGTTCATAAATATGCTCTAATACTTAACTGTTTTCCTCGAAGTATAACCTAAGACATCGTTGCAATGACAAGTCCTAAAATGCACCAATTGTATATTTGTAAAAGGAGAATAATTGAGGTATGGGGCACAATGTGATTTTTTTCAACTGAAATGTGAAAACATATTGGACATGAACATGGGGTCAGAATTCCATGATTATATTGCATACATAAATTTCACTACAATCTTTTCCCCCCTTTTCTGCTTACTTGTGATATTATTTCAAGAAATGTCATTTATGAACGTAAAAGCTGAAAGAACAAAAGAAAGCAATGATGAACAAGACAGGACACTATATTCAAAATACAAAGAATCTTAGCAGCAGATGAACTCTCATGCAGCATCTGAAACAAATGAAAGGAAAACAGATTGTCATCAAATCTTCATTTCTTTTTCAAAAGTTCGATACATATTTCTTTGGGGAATAGTTTGCAAATGATATATAGAATATGTGAAATACAATTGTAAACAGACATGCAATTTACCTAGGTTACAATCTGTTCCATGATCTTTGTTCGTCCTTAACAAAAAGGCAATGTACACCACTTGGAACAGAATTGCACTAAAATAAATCTGAGATTGAATTATTAGAACTGACATTATTAATACTTTTTTTAATATTCCATGGCTTTCTCGTGATTCTTTGCATGCCACATCTTTAGCAAACTCCGGTGCCTTAATCATTTTAAGATTTGCTGTGTTCTCAATAGCTGTTTGCTGGTATGCGAGCACAATCTCTTTGAATGGTAATAAATATGCATGGTTAAAAAGAAAACTATCGTCAGAAAATCGTGTGTCTAAAGTATTAACTGCTATATTCAGTGTTTCTTACACTCTTGTTCACTGAACACATGTTGCCCTGGGGTCTGAAACTGAGCTACCCTTGGTCTTTTGTAGCATTTCAGTCTCTTTCTCTCACCAAAGGCAGGGCACAGTGGGGGTGAGGTGAAGGGGGAGGGGCGGGGGCAGAAAGGGCAGGAGGGGATGGTGGATGCTCAGGACAAGAAAGGGAATGCTCTCCCTGGGTCGCTTGTTGTCAGAGCATGGGAAAACGGAATGCCATCGCCCCAATGTGCTCCCTTCCACCCCATTTCACCCACACATCGGCCAAGTCTGGCCGCTAGTAGCTGACCACAACCTTGTTGCATTTGCTTTTACCCTTTGAGGCTGTGCATGTGCTGGAGTGCTGACTGACACCGCATTTTGAGGATGATTGTAGGGCATTGTCCTGCACAAGCCATGCAGAAACCGCAGCTGGCAGCCCACAGGGCCAGGACTCTCAGTAGAGAACATTTCTTTCTAGGTGGTCAGCCGTGGAGCACAAGTTCTGACATTTGTTATCATCTATGTATCTTGCTAGAGAATCGCTGAGGTAGAAATACAGGATGCAACATTTTCAGGAGAGTGAAAAGACACAACTTTAGAGATGTATTTTTGATCATGTATCTTGGGTTTGCACAGATTTTAGCAACTGGGGAGACCCTAGTGTGAGAAATGCAGTTTCTCTCTACCTGTACTGTATAAGGTTCCAAAAGTCAGCAAGTTTTTTTGGAGTTATGAAAAGGTATAGTTTGGATAAGCCATATGCTGATCTTACTTAAACCAAGAAGACTTTTCAAGAAAAATAAGAGATTGCAGCTGGTAGCTACGGTGGTTGACTATTTTTGAACGGCTCCTTAGTATATGGTATTTTAATTCATCCCACAGATTCAAATTGGACTTTGACTATGTACACTGGGATATACTGTATGGTGTTCTGAGTAATGCCAGTTTGCTAAAATTGCAATGTAGATTGATGCTAAAGAGGCAGCTTTGGCATTGCTAAAATCTTCTCAGGCATTTCATACAGAATGAAAATGCTGACGGACTAGCTACCTCTGCAAACATGGATGCTGTAAATGCATATAGTCTCCATCTCTACTTTCTAAGTACAGAATGGGTAATTAGTACTGCTCAGGCTGTGCCAGTAAAAGATACACAGTATTCCCATTATACCAAGAATGCTAATTTTTAGGGGTGTGTAATCAAGCTAGAAAAAAACTGTAGATAAAATTGGCACCCCCTTTTCAGTGATGCACAATTTTATTATTATTTAAGCAAATTTGAAGGAAAACTCAAATAATCAAGACTATTTCTAGGCTAACCACATCTAGCAAGTGGACAACATCTAAATTCTTTGGATTTTTATCTCATGACCTGCATTTGTTTTCTTTCCCACTTTGCAATTGAAGTACAACTTTCTGTGTACCATTTGTCTGAATCTCATAAGCACTTCAAGGAAGAGGTTCATGTTTCGGTAAGTTAGCAGACCATGTCAAGGTAAAATACTTCTGTGCTCTGCACATTGCATGGTGTTGCAACTTTCCCATTGGCCATTTGCTGCATTAACTAGCCTGAATTCTGTCCTTGGTTTTGGTGGCACATTGCATTATGTGTCCTTATTAATAAACTGCTAAACCAGGGAAAACCTTACTCAGACTACTCCACCACTGAAAGCAATTAACCTGTAACATGAGCTCTAACATCGCTGCACACTGCAGAGAACCAACAAAGATTTGTTATTTGGCGTAATGACAAGTTTTAATCCTCTCCCAGTAGAGCTCCCTGGGGGATTTTAAGCACATGGACATTACTGAACAGACATGTTCCAATTGCACTGCTATGAGGCTCTGGATTTGATCCAAACAAGGAAATTCTACCAAAAAGCGAGTACATAATACAACAATTGACCAGAAAACATTCATTATATATTGCATTTTACTCAAAATCTCTAAGTAAAGCCTGAAAAGTCTTAATAATAATAGATATAACATTAGATGAAACTGTACCATGACCGAGATTGTTGAGCTACAAAAACTTTCTCAATATTTAAAGTATTATCTGAAAACACTTTTTTTGCTTTCTTTCTCTGTATGATTTTTAAACTATGGGTCCTATCTAGAACCAGCCCACGGGCCATGGCTGTATTTCTTCCTGCTTCAAAGTACTCCCTAGCTTTAGCATCTTTCATTCATTCATTAATTCATTTAGTCAGCCATGCCACAAACAGTAATTGTGTACCTTCTCTGTACCTTCTCTTAGAGTCTTGTATTGCACTGCATTTTAAAGAAATTTAAACATATTAATATTCGTTTCCTTTTCTTTACTCTCAAATACATCATGTGCATTTTCTTCCTCAGGTCCTTACTCAATATGATGAAGCCAGTCTTGCCCAAAACTGCTGTGACATTTCTGATAGCTCATCTATCTACTGCCAGATACTAGTTGGTCTAAGGACTTTCCAATTTAAAATTTATGTTAGTTAACCTAGTTAAATTAATGTAGCAAAAAATAACCACAATAAAATCTATTTCATGAGAGTTCCCTGGTGGTGTAGTGGCTTAAGGTTTCGGCACTGGTGCTGTCAGCACTGCGGCCTGGGTTCGATTCCCAGCCAGGGAACTACCCACATACAAAAAAAAAAAAAATCTAATTTTACGTATCAACTCTTTTGCACCATCATTAACTAGAAAGAGAAATATTCTTCTTCTCCCTTCCTTTACCTGTATTTTCTTCATCTTATCACCTGTACAAAAACAAAAGCAAAATTATTTTAACAGTGAAGTAAAACTCCTTTATACAGCTAGATAACTGTGTCTTACAGAAGAGGAGTTATGGGTTTAATTTTACTCCTATTTAACTTCTCAGCCAATGAAACATCTGATAAAGTTATTCTGAAGACTGAGTATTTTCTTTAATGACATATTTTGCTTCTAACTAAATTGCTTTACTTAGCAATTTGTGTTGCAACTGAAGCGCTGATTTGATATTTTTCAGTATGGGAGTAAGTAGATCATCCAGTGGCTAAAACCAATCTCCTGCATCACAGCATTTTATCAGAAATGAGCACTTGTCAGTCATGCATCTTCAGTGAAACACTTAATTTGAACATCATGAAATATTAAAACTAGAAAGGGACCTGGCAGATCTTGAGCTGGTAACTTTTACGTGGGAACTAGCAGAACTGATCATGAGCCTGAGCTTCATGGCTACTGACCAATAAAAGAGAAATTAGCTCTCAACTCTGCTAGTAAAATCAGTGACTCTTCTGTCACAATGTGCAGGAAAAAATAAAACATAGAGACAGGCAACATTCCGCAATCATTATCCTATAAAGGAACGCCAACTTTAAAGAAAGCAGGTAGAAAAAGGTGAAAAAAAAAGCAATAGGTAAAAATCTTAATACTAAGTGAGAGGAAGCAGGGAAGACCTACGACGTCAAATGAAACAGAACAAAGCAGGGTTTCATGAAGAAGAAAAGCACCATGTTCTGTATCTTACACATCAAACGTCTAAATCAATTGTTATCACTAACAAATGCTTTCCAGAGAGGGTGTTTTGAAATGGCTGATACCTACTTGTACTCAGTTAAGGTAATTAGCATTCAAATGTCAGGAAAAGGTCTTTAAGTTTATTCATATTGGACTTAAGTATGATCATGTAGTTGATTAGCACTCTTTTTCGTTCATTCAAAAAAATGTGCATTTAAGAATTTTGGTTATGGTGTCAGTAACAGGGCTGTCAAACTCCAAACAGGGGACATGTTAAAATGAAAGCAAAGAAAGCAAAGGTTTGTCTTCCTATGTCCAATAAGGTCATGCTAGGTAATCCCTTCGCTGCAAAAATCAGGCTCTTTCATTTTCTTTGTGATCACAAGGATATGTCCTGGACCCTAGATGGCATATTTAACCACTTCTTCGAAAGCTACCAGACAGAAAAGTTTCACATCTCCCATGCTTTGAGCAAAAGTTGCTGAAACTACACTGACCTGCACGAAATGAGGAGAGGAGGCAAACCTGAATACTGAAACACCAGTTCCTGATCACTCTGTCGTTTTCCCAGACAAGAGACAGGATTAAATACCTTCGTACCAACAGTAGCTTCAGAAAGAGAAAGGATTCAACTATTACTACTTTGACAGAATATTCTCTACAGTGAAATTTATCTTAGACATTCCAAAAAATATTTTACATATCAAAGCTATTTTTGAGGTGTGAAAGGAGAATAAACATTCAAATATTTATAAATATTTACTCAGTATTGAGTATTATTACATAAAATTAGGCAGGTGCAGGTTTTTGGGGGGTGAAAGTGGAAAGAATTTATTGATCTTATAAACAATAGAACATACTTAATTTAACTATTTTACTTCACTAAATTATTTTGCCCAAATCTATCAAATCTGGCCAGTTAGCCAGCAGTTCATAGACCTTAGAAACACAGCCCTTGTAAATAACGGTGACAGATTAGGATGACTTCCGGTTCTCTTCTTTCATGAACCTATATGAACTGTGTGAGTTCATCATCATGGCGCATGTTGCATGTTGATGGGCATGCCTCTTCCTATTTGTTGGTGGAACTATTTGCTACATTTATCAATTAAATGACCAAATATGCCTTTTCTATGCATGCATATGCATGCAAGTATATTTTAATTCCTACCCTGTGTTAACTGTGTTTTGGTCAACGTCATTAAATTTACTGAAGGTATTATTCATGCACTGTAGAATTGTATGCCTGAAACCTATGTAATCCTTGCTAACAGATGCCACCCCAATAAGTCTAACAATAAAAATGAATTAAAAAAAAAAGAAAATTTACAAAAGATATTTTTACAGGGTTGTAGAGGACAAGTTAAATGGTAACCTTGTAGGACAAGGGACACCTAAATTATAAATTAGTATTTGAACTGAAGTTATGTTTGTGTTCTTACCTTGAAAATAGTATTAATTCCTTTTTATCTGTTAGACTCGAGTGGCTTTTTCTTGCAAGGAAATGTTTGAGGTGGTGTGGGTAGAAGCTAATGAAGCATTCTCATTGAATACCTAGTAGTTTTATGTGAAAACTGAGGCAATCATTCTTCAAATTCCTTTTAAAAGTAAGGGCTATTTCTAGTCAACCACATCATCATGCTTTCTTAAAAGGTAATGCCTAAAGCTTTAGAAATCTGAAGAGTTCAGTTTGGGTTTTAATTTTCTCATGATCATTTTTTTTTCTTTTTCAATATGTAAAATATTTTACTTCATTTTTTTTGTTGTTAAATTTATTGGGGTGACACTGACCAGTAAAAATTACATAGGTTCCAGGTGTACAATTCTACAATACATAGTCTATGTATTGAATTATGTGTTCATCACCCAGAGTCAATTCTGTTTCCATCACCCTCTTCCTCCTTTTCCCCCTGACTCTCAGGTAACCACTAAACTATTGACTGTGTCCATGAGTTCTGTTTCTTTGTTGCTTTTAATTTTATGTTCCACATATGAATAGAATCATGTAGTTCTTATTTTTTTATGTCTGACTTATTTCACTTGGCATGATGAACTCAAGGTCCATCCATATTGTCATAAATGGCCCTATTTCATCTTTTCTTATAGCTGAGTAATATCCCATTGTGTAAATGGACCACAACTTCTTGATCCAGTCGTCTATCAGAGGATGTTTTGGCTGTTTCTATGACTTGATCACTGTGAATAGTGCTGCGATGAACATTGGGGTACTTATATCTTTATAGACTGAGGTTTTCAAGATTTTTGGGTACATACTTAAAAGGGGGATTGCTGGGTCATATTGTAACTCGATTCTTAGTTTGCTGAGGAATCTCCATATTGTCATCAGTAGCAGTTGTACAAGTTTGCATTCCCACCAGCAGTATATGAGGGTTTATGGTAGGTCTTAAAGGAAAAGACTACACCAAGACTTTATATTCTCTTTCCTTATTTTTTAATCTTTATAGCTTATGTCAGTTTGTAAGCTTTGCTTCTCCTTATTCTTAGGTTATTGATTCAAAATCAATAGCAAAAAAAAGTACTTTAAAAAAGTACTTTTTTTGTTTTTGTTTTAAAATGTCTAATTTCCTGCTGTTGGCATCATGTGTAAGTTGTTATTTTCATGAAAACCTGAAACATTAATTAGCTAATTATTGATTACTACATTTCCAAAAGTAAAATTTTAAAATACATTGCCTCTTTGTCATGTGAACTAGAAAACTGAATAATCCTACAGAAATTTAATTCCAACTTTCTAGAATATAAAATAAAATGTACTTTATGTTTGTTTATATGTTTTGTATACATATATATGTATATATATTTAATTTTTAAGACTAATCTTCTTGAATTATGAATAACACATATTCTACAACATATTTGTAAATAAGGTCTTTATTCATTTGGGGAACCATATCTTCTTTTAGTATAAGAAGGAATGTAAATTATCTACAGATGACTTCTGTTATAGGTTATAAGCAAAAATACCATAGAGCAACATTTACTTTAAAGAGCAAAAGACAACCAACTTTTACTCATTTCAATATAATAAACAGTTACATTTCTCAGTTTAAATATTTAGAAAGGAGATCTATAACATATGTGTTCTTTGTTCAGAATTCCAAAAAGTGGTAGTTTTGTTTAAATTTTTGTTTGCCATTATTCTATGAAATCTGTATTCCAAAAATCAGCAGTTGTATAATATGCTCTATTAAAAAATACCAAAATAGCACCCAGTACACTTTATTGAAAGTAGCATTAAAGTAACATTTTTTATGCCAAAGAATTGTATTCTTGAAAGTTAGTTTAGTAAAAGTAATTGGCATCAATGGGTTAATTGTTTCTAGAACACTTATAAATAAATATTATTAGCAAAGTATTTTAATTACTGTACTTTATGTTGCCTAAATGTAAGCATTTATTAATACAAACCAAGCACTCATTATAAATTTGCACAGAAAATGATAAAATATTATGTATGAAATGAAGCATTAGCATGGACCATTAAGTCCTCTATTTTCATTTAATTGAATTTGTCAGTAGTACCCTCTTTAACTGAAAACCAGTCATAACCACAAAATTAAATAATAATTAAAGAAACAACTATTGAAAGAGTTGCTTGGAAGCTAAGGTGCCATTTAACTAAACCATGGCAATTTCATGTAAATTGCATTATGTAGACACAGTTTTGAAATTATGCACCCTGTAGTCCTATATATGTTTGATTTAGCATGTATTTTCAGCATTACAGATTAGATAGTCTAGCTGCAGTACCAATCTCTAATTCAGAAAAAGGCAAAATGACCTAAAGTTTCTATAAACTTACATATGCAGTCATAAGACAATAAAAGTTCTACATAAAAATTCAGTTTATTACTATGTAACCAATGGTTTTGGCCTATAAATATATGTGTCAACATATAGGACTATTAGTATCTGTCTTCTTAGTATTCCTGGTAAACCACTGTTCAAATCATGTATGTGATAACTAAAACTAGGACTAGATTAAGGTACACTTCACTATTCTTGTATATGATATGACTGTGGAATGCATCTTGAGTGTCTTTCTTGCTAAAACTATAATGTTAACCCCTTTAAATATAATTTTGTTTATTGATTATTACCTAAAAACTTCTAAGATTCAGTTTAATTTACCAAAAAGTCTAGCTTCCATGTGTGCACAAGCAGCGTGTGTGCATGTATTTGTATACACATGTATGTACGTATTTGTTTTTACTTGTTGCCCTTCTGAAAGTTCTCCAACCTTTGCAAACTGTTTTTTACTCTACCTAGACACGTTCCATGTTGCACAGCCAGCAGGGGGAGGTAAGATTTAAGGAAATAGCAAAACGAACTTGATGGAAGCAACTACTTTAGGAGACAAAATAACAAACAAAAAATGAAAGACTTGTCATTGAGCAGAATGGAGGGGTCTCTAATGTATTTGGGATGCATTTATCATCTTAGACATGATGCTGGCTGTCAATTAGCATTTTGATAGACATTTGTCATTTTACCTTAAGAGTCTACATTTTAAATATTGTACACAGACAAATTCTAGTCATTGGAAACCCTTTAGGATACAATTTCCAATACACAAACTATGCCTGAGTTACATATATGTTGATCTGTGAGTTACTCTAAATAATACAGAAGTAAAAAACTTAGACAAATATTCCAGTGAGATTGAAGGAAATACTGATTTTATTTAAAACTTTTACAGCATCACTTCTTCTCTAAAAATTAACTATTTGTATGCAGTAGTTAATAAAAGATAACCAAAATAACTGAAGGATTCTAATTTTTAAAAAGATAATTAAAATGATATTTCTATATTTATATGCAAGGGTCAATTAAATGTGTGGATAATTGGAATGTGAAGTGTATTCTTGAAAGAGACTTATGTTTCCTAGAAACCTATCCAATTTAGAGCATGGAATAAAGTAATGCAATTTTCATATCTACAAACCTAATTGTGATTAACTCAATTTCACCAGGATGAGGGTTAACTTAGCTAGCTTAGTACTTACAACTTTGACAAGTGCAAAGAGTAAATATGTCTGTAGTTAACATGAGGAAGTAGATTCCTTACATAAAAATTCAGATTGATGAGAAAAACATATTGAATTACATTAAAATTGTTGCCAAGAAAAATAGAAAATTAAAACCATATCTTACATTTGTAAATTGATTTCTCACTCTAAAATAGTTCACATATTTTATTTCATCTCATCTTCAACACTTTGGAAAAAAAGTTCTTACACCCATTTTACAGATTAAAAAGTATGACATGTTTTTAACAATACTTAAAAATAAACCTTTGTTTCTCAATTTATAAGGGTTTGGTTTCTTATTTTTTAAAAATGATAATGAAATGAAATTTAAACTTAATATATTGTGTTTCCCATTGCTTCCTTTCCTATGATAGCTCAAAATAGTCAGAATGAATGTATCCTTTTACATTTTTGTTTTGTCATTGCACATATTAATACTGAGAATTTAAGAGTAATTTTTTAGAATTTTATTTCTAAATGGCAAAAATTGAATTTCCAAAAATTCAGGTGAAAGCTATTTTAAAATGTTTGCTAATTCTGACCAACACATACACACGTGCATACATGTGCACACACCATAGCCACAGATATCACTGAACTATAATGCAACTTTATTATATATTAGAATATTCTAATTTTATTCTCTCTTGAGCTAATACATAATCCCTGGCTCTAATTTCAAAAGATTGTTTTAAAGGCAATAATTGGAATCCATGAAGTTCAAGGGTTGAAAATTATAGTGGACGCTAGTCCTCTACTGTGCCCATCTGCTGTGAAGACACTGAGCCATTTTGAGTGATTCTATTCCAGAATCCAATGTTAAGTTCCTATAGAAGAGAGTGATGGTAAATACTTTTGCTAAAATAGTTGATCCTTACTAAAATTTTTTATTCATCTAAGTTCCTGAATACTTTGCAATACATAGATTAAACTGAGATTCATAGAATTTAGGGGATTTGGGCTCCTTTTGGATTTTAGATATGCTGAATATGTTCTTCTTTAATACTGATACATTTTCTTCTAAATTCATGTACAGCTGTTGAACTTCCTCATACAATATTTTACCTTTTATGCTTTTCCAGAATTTCTCTTTATTTTGAACAGATCACTACAAATCTTAATTTACTGCTACAACCAATCTTAAAAATTAGAATGAGATAATATGCCATTAAACCCTTGATACCGTGAATGTATGAATACAACACTGTTATGTAAATGCGGCTGCATCCCAGTAGTCTTGCAAGAATGGGACATGTGCCATTAAACTGCAGTTTGCTAGAGCATTAGAGGGGGTTGTATCAGTGTTTCATGTTTTATTTCCATGAGCAAGGTACTCTATTGGGCTCTGGCATTTAGAACATAGATTTAAAAGACTGAAATTCTATATAATTCAGAGTCTGAGTGATGATGGATGGATAACCAGCTATTTAGTAGAGAAATTACTATTCTAATCAGAGTCCAGTTTATGTTGAGATAACCCCATAATCTAAAACAAACAAACAAACAAACAAAATATCAACAGCTTATCACAAAAAGCTAATTTTTATTCCTGCGTAAGGTCCAACACAGGTTGGTACTACAGAGAGGAGAAAACATTACCCTGCTCCATGAAGTCACTCAGGATTCCAGACTGATAGAGGCTCCACCTTCTGATCCTGTTGATATCTAAACACAGGAATCTGCTTAGACAATGGAAGTAAAAGCAGAGAATTATGCTTTGCCTTTGAAATGCTTTGCCCGTGAGTGCCACATGACATTTCTTCCATATATCATTGACCAAAGCTAGTTATGTAACCATGCCCTGCTTCAAGAAAGTGGGGAAGTGTACCTTCCACATCTCCAGAAAGAGAGGAAAATATGATAATAGAACAGGTTGGTGAATTTGTAATTTCTCCCACAAAACCTGAAAACACTGAAATGAGTATTAAAGGTATTGGGGGTTTTATTAAAAAGTATAAAAATATTTAAGAAATGTAGTCTGTTTCTTATAATCAATTATTAAACTAGAATTGTAAATATCTCTCAATAATTGAATAATTAAATGAGAACTATAAAATATGTAATAAAAATATAATTATTCTTCCTCTTCATAGGCCCTCAATTCAATTCTGGTGGCACCCAGATTGTCCATATGTGCACCATATTGTTACACATTGCCATGGTTGGTCCTCAGTGTTCTTTTTTCTTTTTTTAAGTGAATTAAACCTTTACTATAAGTGACAGAGTCAGTCTGCCTACATTTGTATAATCCTCGAGTTATCTGAAACCATTGCATCATTTATTCCCTGAGTACTTGTGACAGATTTGACCCTAATGCTCATCTTTCTTGTAAGCAGCCTCTTGCATCTGAAGACTATGGCTTTGTTAGTGTCAGAAGTATGTTAGAATCCCAGTATATAGTCCACTTAGTGTGTGAATGCTAGTATCTAAGAGGTCTCTAAAAAATTATTCATCTGTCTCCCCATTAGGACTATCTGCATAATTAAGTGGATAGAAAAACATTTAAGCCACCATTTATAGTCATTGACAGAGAATATGAAAGGGAAAGAGATACTAGAAAAAAGACTAAACCAGATTTTTTTTAAAGATCCTGTAGATTGAACTATAATCCAGAAACAGTGTGTATGAAAAAAAAAGATAAAACTATGGACAGGAATTAAGACACTTCTGAGAAATACATATGGTCTTGAATACCTTGCTTGGAATTCTAAAATCCAAAGGAAAGTATTCTGTTTTGTTTTGGTTTGTTTGTTTTGTTTTGTTTTGTCTGTGAGTTTGATAACAAACTCGCTAGGCAGCGAACCCATCATGAAATAAGAGCTTTTTAATTTTTATTTATCTTATTCATTGCATAGATGCTAACATGTATTTCTATGGGATATTATCTGAGATCCCACTGGGTGATATGAAGTCTAGAACATGATCAGCTAAACCACTCAACTAGAAACAATCAGAATTCAAAACATCTAGGCCCAAGAGTTTCCGATAGCAAACTTTGTACCTCTAGACAAGAGCCAATTTTTAGTGACAATAAAGAAATCTGGGTTTGAATCCTGGGTATACACTGGTTGTTGACCACTGCTTAATTGTCATTTTGCGTCCCTCCACTCCATTTCCTACATTTGCAATGTCAGAAGGGTATGTGGACTGACAGACTTCCAAAGTGGTTCCTTTTCTATTACTCTCTGACTTCATTCATTTTCACATTAGATCCTCTAAATGCTCCACATTTATTAATTCTAATACCATATACTGTGTCTTTTGAAGCAAAAGAGTCTTCTAGGGGACAGGCATAGTTCTAAACGCTCCTTCACCACACAACGTCATGCCTGTCAAATGTGGTGTGATGAATTTCATTAGGGAATTTATTTTCTTAATCCCAGGGTGTCCACAAAGAAAAATACTGAAATTTAAAGCAATTGAAAATTGATTTAGACATAAAGAGAAGAACTTTAACTTTGTATTTAAAAATTAGCTCATAGTTCTTCCAAATCATTTGGTTTTTATTTTGGCTTTTTAATATACTACATAAAACCTTTTAGACCTCTACAAGAATTGTGGTTTAGACTAAAAGAAATACTTTATGATGTTGTCTGTGTAAGATGGAAAATAATACTTTATTACAGATGTTGTGGTTGTGTCCCAAATTCCCAAATCAATGTCATTTTTGTTAGAAGTGGTTGATAGTATTCACACAATAAAATAACTTTTTGATTATTCCCTGTAATATCATTATGTTTATATTATGAGTCAGATTCTGCTCTTTTACACATATGAAAATTCTACCCAATTTTAACACTTTAAATTGAATCTAATTGATTTCTAATTGACTTTAAGGGAGGGGTGTGTGTGTGTGTGTGTGTGTGTGTGTGTGTGTGTAGTGTGTTTTTATTTGTTCAAAAAGCTAGCTTTAGATATTGAAATCAATTTATTTTAGAATTTTTAAAAATAAGCTCTTTTTACATAGTTTTTCATCACTAAGACATAATTCTTTTTAACCAAAATGAACCATCTTCTATTTCACTCACGAAGATATAACAACTGCATTTCATTGGGAGAGAATATCAATTAAAAAGTATAACTAAAATGTTAGAGAATGTCTTATAAATTGACAGAATATCAGTTACTTATTGCTGCATAATGAACCATCCCGTATCTTAGTGACTAAAAACAGCCATAAATTATGTCTTCATGTTTCTATGAGTGAGCAATTTGGATGTTTCCACTATTGTTTTTTTCTGCTTTTAGTTGGAGGTTCAGCTTGGCTTGAAGGTGCCGATGACCCCACTCACATGTCTGGCAGTGGACTCCGGCTATTAGCTGAGGATGCTGCTGCTTATCTCCATGTATCTGCCCCTCACTGAGTAGGCTACACTGAGCTTCCCTGTTGTATGCTGAATTGAGGTTCCCAAGAATGCCCAAGCAGAAGTTGCAAGGCGTCTCAAAGTCAGTCACCAGAACTCACGGGTTAGGTTCATGATTTTCTAGTGTTTACGTTAAGGGAAAAGGATAGCCAGGATTCAATGGGAAGGGCAGAGAAAAAGCATCATACTACAATGGGATGTGAACAAAGGGAGGTGTAACTCTAAAAGCCTTCTTCAAATTATATTGTTTTCTAATTTCCTTCAATCTTTTTCTAAAAATGGCCTGTTTGCATCACAACCAGTATTTCCTCATTTTACAAAATTGAGCATACCTCTTGCCCATCCTACATTTCACTGTGGCATACTATTCCGGGGAGCGAAAGAAAAGGAACATCCAAGTATTGTAGGTGGAGAGAGAATCCTTGGTGTTCTTGAATTTGGGCAGAGTGGAGAAAAATGATATACTAACTGAGGGACTTAGCTTCTTTCTTACCAGTACTGCTGTGCACGTCACTTCAAGAGGAGTCCTGTAAGAGCAAAGCAAACAGTCCATCTGAAGGAAATACTCCATTGTGAACCACCCTACTTGAACTCATTGCAAAGTTCCATGCTTTGCTATCAGTTTCACAATATGTTTCTATTGTTTTCATCAACTGCATACTAAGTGGAATTATAATAACTCCACTCATAGAAATATTATAAAACATTCATTGTTAGGGTCCCATAGTCTTATTTTAGAAGTTCAATTGCATACACTATTTTACTGTAAGATTCTATGAACAATATGAGATTTCTAAGCATAAAAATATATTACAGTAAGACAAACTTCTTCAGGAGGAGTGGAAGAGAAATAAAACTTGGGAAGAGAAAGGAACAGTATAAAATTCCTGACTGTTAAAGAACATCTTATGCTTATATTCTTTAAATGGATGATGGTCCAAATCAAATACCTAGGGTATTTATTTTCACTGAATACATTTTAAATGGTGGTGCAGCACTTTCACTTTTAAATTTCAATATTTACATGTCAGAAATTACATTCTTTGAAGATATTTAAATTTATGAGAAAAATGTTTTTATGTCCAATTATCATATGCAAGAGAGCACGTAGATTGTCCAAAATTTAGGGATATTGTGAAAATTTAAAAAAAAAATCACAGAGGCTGATAAAGTGCTGGAATGTAGCTCTGGTTATCTTTAATTTCACAAGGCTCAAGCCAGGCTTGTTACTAGTAACACTGGTGGTATTGGACTGTAAAAGAACTCCCAAATTTAGGGTGATTCAGCATAGGAGCATCACAGTGAAAAGCAGGTTAGTATTTGGACTTTCCCAGCTACCATTTCAATGGGACCCTAGAAGATGATGAATGGTTAGCATTTGTATTGTCATGGAATACTTTGAGAATCTAACAAAAACGTGGATGCTCTCATTACACTACCCTCGCTTCATACCCACATAAGAGTGTATATGCACGCACACACCAAAATTTGCTTAGTAACTTCAGGGTTACCTGGATGTGATGCCTGGGATTTCAGTGATCAAGTTTAAGAACACCAGCTATAAGGAAAAAGAATCACATCTTCTACCTGCTTTGAAAGCCCCAACGCTTCTACATTATATTCAGTACTCAGTAAACACTTGTTGATGTTACCTGATATTTGTCTTTCTTAACGTTGCTTTTTGAGAGTCTTTTCAAGCAACCTAAATTCAGCATTAAAAAGTCATTTGGGAAGAGGATAAATTCTCACTTTAAATATACTTCTGAAAAGATTTTGTGATAAAATAGACTGACTGAGGAAACACCTAGCAGGATGAGCCCATCCCGTTTTGAACATAACCATGAACAGGCTCTTACATTCATATATCAAAATATCTTGTCTAGACTCAGGATCTAACTTTCCATAATGCATTCATTTTATGCAGCTTATTAATTCACATATTTTACTTTGAAATAATTAAACATTATAATAATAAAAATAAGACTGTAGGAGAAAGAAAATGACTTTGGTGCTTCTATTAACTCTTCTTCTCCCTCCAGTTTTGATTAGTTTTCACAGATGACCTCTGTCTAGAGTTTTATCCATCAACTTAACTTTGACTGTGGGAGATGCTAGTCAGATAAGCTTATCCCAATCCACTGGGGAAAGAAAAGCCTTATATGAATTATAAATTTATTCATATTAGTGTGTAAGTGTCCAATAATATAAAGATATGCATTATTTTAAACACTATATTTTTCTTAATTTTAATATCCTGAGGACAACTATGTATTCAGCAAGCATAAAAGCAATGTATTTGTTGCAATTACTACAAACTTTACATTTTATTTATATTTCATGGTTTTGTGTTCACATACAGACCTCCCGAATTAGTCAAATTTAAACAAAATAGTCTTTTTAGAGCAGACTGCAGAAATCTCTTAAAATTAATAATGAGTATATATTGTTATTTCCATCCAAAAAAAAGTTAGTGGCCTGTCTGTTGTGCCCTTTTGTCAGAGAAAGTTTTAGAATTCCATACTTATGCTAAAAACAAAGGCTGAATCCAAACCTGTGTGTTGGTTTTGTTACTAATATGCTGCACCTAGATTAAATGCCAACCTAAGAAAACCATAGCTAAACTAAGCTTAGTCTTGTGAAAGGCAAAATGCAAACCTATGTGATGTTAATAGCTAACGGTTATTGAGACCCTAACATGTACCAGGTACTGTTTTAAGAATTGGCATCTTACTGACTCCTCATAACAACCCAATGAGGTAGGTATTATTATCCCATTTCACAGGCATAATAACTGGGGATCAGAGAATGTAACTCCCCCAAGTCACACAGCAGCAGATGGAATCAGGTTTCTAAGGCATATGTATGACTCTAGACCAGTTGGTATTTAAATAAAAATAGTAATTAAAATTTTAAAAATATATAAATTTGGTTTCTCAGTTTCACAAACCAAATCTGCTCTAGATTACTCGGCCTTACTAACCACAAGAAAAAAATTAAATTGCAGGGGTTTTCAATCACAAATGACAATGACTTTAATCTATAAATGATACACACATTAAATTTGCTGATTATTCTTCACTGTTGACTACAATTAGGATTTAGTCATAACAGAGCCAGAACACAAGCAAAAACTTTTCATTCACAAAACCTAAGTGACAACTATCACATTCTACTCATAGACACTAAATAATGCCTGAAGTATCATGAAATAGTCAAATGAAAAGTGTTGATAACTCCTGTCTCACTAACGAAAGATGGCTCATGAAAAAGTGTGAACAGATTACAAAATTACAATTAAGAAATAAAAAATAAAATAAAATTTCTGCTTACTCATATTTTAGTGATTAAATAGCAATTAGAACATTGGTGACATGGCTCATAAATATTATATGCTCAAGACAATATAAAAATCACTTGACATTACATAAATTTGAAATTGAAAGTTAGAGGATATATTTCAAAGCTTGATTGATGGAAATAAAAATTTTTATAGCAAATTCAGAATGAAAAATCATTTCAAATACTTTTTATTTTATAAAAGATTACACAGTGGAGTTTAACTAAATTGCAACCCCTAAAGGAGTTAGATTATTTAGTTGAAATACAACACTGAGAAAAAATAATGGCAAATTTACTTACCCATAATAGTATGAAAACACATTTTGAAACAAAACAAGTGAACAAAATTTTAAACAAACATGATTTCTATGTGAAGTACAGAAATTTATTACCTCCACAACTTGTCTAACCCTAATCTACCTTCAGAATTCTAGTTTGATATCCAAATTAACTGTTTCACAAGTTGCATTTGAATGTTTGTTATGATATGCAATGAATAAAATCTTTACAAATGACAATGACCCACTGGACCTGGTAAATCTACTTATATTTGGGGTTAGAGGATTTTTGAATGGGCATTAATGCTGGAGCTCTTGTGAAAACGCACTCCTTCCTCTTTCATTAACAATAATAAAAACTCTTGAGTGTTTAAGAAAGAGAAATGTGTCCTATTGTCTCTGAGACATCTCATAAAGTTTCTTCAATAATACAGAAGAAAAGATTAAGCAGTGAGTACAGAATGCCAACTTGGAGATCTTGTGTCTGCAATCCTATCTAGTATTGCTTATCTTCCTCTTCCCTCTCCCAAGTGTAAAGTGCAACCCCTCCTGGATTCTACTGCAGGATCCTACTGGATCCTACTGGCCAGTGTTCAAGAAGTTATTTTAGCCATCTCTGCTTGACCTGGTCTATAGATGAGACAAGGGAGGGCTGAAGACCTAGAGCGCCTGAAAGTTTCGGCTGCTACTGTGAGTGTTTGGGGATTTACAAACAAATGCCCCTTGTTCTTGCTGTTGTTTTATAAATGTCAGCAGAGCAAATTTTATTATTCTCATTTTTATTATAACCTGAAATACTTACATTAACAAGAGTAAAAATTCAGGTTGATTATTACATTTCTCTGCTGACTTCCAAAAGCAGGCATTTAAGGGGAAGAAGAATTATTTTTACGACATTAAAATGCGAAGTAAGCTGCGGGCAGACGTGAACTAAGTAATTTTTTTAAATATCTGGAAGTTTGTATTTTATCTTGCTTCTAGAAAAGATAATAAGAATTTCCATTCTTCAAAACCTTAGCTTTTTTACTGTTTATTTGGAATTTTTGTCAGGCTTATTTACAAAGTATAAATATATAAATGATGCATGGTTTAAAGGACTGATGGTTTCCAGGTCTCAAATTAAAATTTCCAACTACCTGTAACAAAATCTGGATATATTCAGGATAAATTAATAATTTGAAAATTTACTTTTGCAGTTTCATATATTTATATGTCAAACATAAATGAACAATAAGTTATTTAGTTTGTAACTCTAAATGTCATATCCAAATGTTAAGAAATTTAAATTATGTACTGATATACACTAGAATAGTACAATAATTAAACATATGTATAATTTAATAATTTATGATGTTAATTTTAGCTTCAATATTCTTGGCATAGTAAAATTAAAATGACTACATTAGGTGATAATTTTATCTGATACATATCAAATAGTTCATTCAATTGTAATTTTTAAATTGTATTTGAGGGAAATTAGGAAATATTTTTTAAATTCATATTGACTCCAAAATTTGCAAGCTTATAAATTAAGACAGTGTCACTTGAATCCCCAAATATCTAATTTGCTTTGAACAGAAAGTATTTTTTCTTTCATTCATATAATTCAAAACAGCTAAACAGATTCTACTTCAACAATTTAAATGATTCACACGTGAGAGCAAATATGGAAAATCTAAGCCCCAAACAAAATTGCAGACTTAAATTATAATGATAATTTAAAATGTGTGTAATGTAATTATAGTACAGGGTCTGCTATAATGAGCTCGGCGATACTATATCTATATCAAATGTGTTAGGACAGTAATATTAGATATGCCTTTCTCTGAGAATTTTTTTACACATTTCTGAATTATGATACCTGTGCCAGAATCAGCCTACTGTATCAAGAATTTTTGGATAGAGAAATGAATTTTTTAAATTGTCAAAACATGATAGAGCAAACTCCCATTTCCCACATAGGATAGACTAAAACATGAATATCAACTATATATGAATTTTAAAAGTATTCATTTTGAATACCTCTAAAAGAAAGTTAAAGATATATAAATTGATCACTCAGACACAATAATTTTGTACAATTAAAGCAAATTGGAAACATTTAATTATAAATATTAATTAATCATTATGTCCACCCATATAAATGCCTAATTGACCTTTTATACAAATAATTTTTCTCAAAAACATAAAAATACATCAAACTGCAATTCAGACCTTGTTTAGACACCCTTTTATTAATTATTAAATCTATATTGTATTGTTAAGCTGACAAATATACACAATTGCTCTATATGAATGTTTAGTGCAATAACAGAAAACCATTACACAGCCAGTAATATTTACAGTGAGTAGTTCTGTGAAAAAACACATGAGGAAATATTCTATTTGCTGTTTAATATGTAAGTACTGCTTAAATTGTAAGTCATTAATTCCTGATTGAGGAGGAAACCAATGCAGAGTTATTTTCTTAAACAGTAATAGACAATGCACTGTCGATTCGAAGAACAAAGAGGGCATAATATTCAATTGATCATATCCAGCCATCCAGCCGTCTGTCCATCCATCCTTCTGCCCATCCATCATTCATTTAACCAAGAGCTACTGCCAATGAATAATTGCAATGCACAAAGCCCTAGTGTCAATATAGTACTGAATAAGACATGATCAGTATAGCTTACCCCTAGTGATGAGGCATTCATATAGTTAATTACAATATAGAATCTAGTGCAATAGTGCTAAATAATTTTGTTTTTCCCTATGGTGGCCCTTAGAAAGTGATGACAGGTTCAAAATGTGGAAGCAGAGTAGGTTTCCCAAAGGAAGGCAGAAGTAAGTGAGGTTTGGTGGACGAAGTTCAGTGTTAGGTGTTAATTGTAACAAGCAAGCTCCAGAGGTCACCTTATTCTACCAGATCCTAGCAGATTGAACACATGGTTAGGTCTCTAAATATTCGCTGCATAAATAAGGAGAGAGAAGAGTTGCCCAGGTTGAGAGAGGAACACATGAGGTTCAGCGTCTGGGTAGGAGCTACAGGTGTGGCTGGGCTGTGCAGTCAGTGAGCGGTATAGTGGGGAATGATGCCATGGAGAGCAGGGAGAGCCAGATGGTGAATCATATGGAAATTATGAAAACTGATGAGATAACATCTCGTCTGCTTTGAACTCTGTTGAAAAAGACAAGATCGCGTTTGGACACTGAGACGTGAATCAATAAAAGAGCAGAAAGATCAGTACAAAGACAGGAGAACAGGGTCTTTAAATAATGCAGTTTAAAGAAATCTTAGTTTTTCTGAAGTAATTGTGGTACAGCAATAAATTGCCCTCATAGGAGCAAGTAGCATTTTCCCTGCAGTTAGGGGCCTTGGATAATGACTAATTTCTGAATAAACAAATACTTCCATAGTAGATCTATAGCTCCACGTCTACGTTGTTTACTGCTCCATTCACTGTAGAAGGGCTTTTCCTCTTAGTTGAAGCCTGCCAGGGACCAGGGCCTGGCTGCCAGGTGTGGACCTTGACTGATGAAGGCACAGTAACCTGCTGACCCCACCCCAACCCTGGTTTCCTGGCTGCCTTTTATCTCTAGCCTTGCCTTCTTTTTCACTTTCTCTGTCTCAGAAGCCTGAGAAGCCCAGGACCGATCACTGGTCGGCTACTGTCCTCACGTTCTGACCCGTGTGGACTTCCTGACTTACCCCTTCATGTGCCTGTTGACCCTGATTTGGACTCTGATTCAAGTTTAGGTAATGCCTCCTCTCTCATGTCTGATTGTGTCTGGATGTTAGAACGACATGTCACCCTTCATTTACCTTTATCAGAAATTCTGATTTTGGCTTTCTGACGCTGCCACCCCACCTGGGATTTTGACACTAATTTCAGACTTGAAAGGCTTCCAGGTTGTATGTATGTATGTATGTATGTATGTATGTATGTATTTAGGTGTTGTTAGCTTTTATGGCTAAGAAAGATAATCCCCAATTTCTAACAATTCACTGAGTGGACAAACACATGCATGCTGCAGTGCGCGGCCACACGTAAGTTTACTGTGCATGTTGTATTGGGTGGGAAATGGCACATTTAGGTCCTGAAGATGGTCCCTCTATCACAGGGAAAGCAGGCCCTGCTATGTCACTGAAAGAAGCTAAGGTACGTAATTAAAAATGTGTTTTAAATCGAAGCCAAGGATGCTTAAAATCAGCCTACCTTCTTTTTAAAAAATAAATGATATATTTTTTAAAAAATCCTTACAAAAAATCTTGAGCAAATAGTATTTTTTTTTGTCTGTCTCTCTGCAGTTTTGGATTGTGCAGGTTAAAGCGAAGCTTGTTTCAACACAAGTGTAAACTACTCCTCCCCAATCGAAAATTCTAAGAGCCTGCTGCTGCTTGTTAAGAAATGTGTGAAATGACTCTTTTACAAAGTAATAGAAGTTTTAAATCAAATTATGCTAATTTTTATATAAATAGACCAAATTAAGGGGAGTAATAAGATGCAGTATGAATCATGTCCAATCTTCTACACTGCCCTTATGGAAGAAAAACTTTTATTTTTACTTAGGAGATGAGAAAACTGATATGTTAAGTCATTTCTTAATTGTCAGTTCACTCATTAATACATTTTTAAAGAAATTCCTCCACTAATAAAATCACTTTTCTTCCACTTTTCCAAGAGTTTCAAAAAAATCATGTATTCTCTCAATAGTAGAAAAATCTTTTGTTGTAGTCACTATATTCTGTGGACACAAAAGTCTGTCGTGTAAAATAAATCAGACAGAGACGTTAATTTTCTAAATATATCCGGAGTTTTTCAGGGACTTTGTGATGTTTTAGCAACACCAATACTTCTTTCTTAAACATTAGCTTTTCATAGTCAACTAATTAACCACTGCTGTATCTTTAAACATCAAATGACCCTATGACTCTTCCAAAATATATAAAGAGGGTTTTTTCATGTCAAAATGTCACTTCTATCATAGAGACAGTTTTAAAGTTTGTAAATCTTGTCACCACAGTACCTCCACCTCTACCCCCATCCTATCACGCACTATTAACAACTTGCTTGAAGAATGGTAGTTAAATGACAAAAAAAAAAAATACTCAATAAACTAAACGTGACAAAATATATAGCAAGTGTTTATCAGTAGTTATAATCTCCTTTTCCTTAATACTATCTATGTGCTTAGTATCTTCCTTCCTTCCTCCCTTCTTCCCTCCCTCTCTGCCTCCCTTCTGTGCTTCCTTTCTGTTCTTTTCTTTGTTTCTTTTACTCTTTCATTTTCTTCTGTCTTTCCCTTTTATTTTTACTTTGCCTCTGGTGTCCTTAGTTTCAGAGTCCACACTCAATCTGATTCTTCCAATACTAAATCTGCCATACATTGCCTGAATCTGCCTTCTTTCAACCATGATTTGAAGAAAGAGTTGACAAGTATAGGAAAAGACTGGAAAAGATGGTTGAGATAGTTCTTTTCACCCTTAACGTTGTGTCATGCTTTTCTGTTGTAGTTTTGTGCAATGACAGTCTTGTGTTGCTACAAAAACTTACAGAGGATCAAATGGCAGGAGTAGCTACTCTGTCAATACTTGAAAGTTGCTAACAACTAATAAATAAATATTAAGAATTTGTGGGGGGCATCAATATCTTTGTAATAGCTTCTTAGGCAGATTTCAAAGTCTTTAAGTAACACAGTTTAATGAGGTAATCCAGGCAATTATCTTCTGTGTATTTTTACATTAAGTCCTCCATCGGTGCCTATCATGTGTCTTATGTCTGTCCACTTGAAACGGGTGCTGTTGGCCTGTGCCGAAGTGCTGCCTTTGTTTTTATATTCTCTCTAGATTCTCCCACCTTGGAAAAATGTCTGACCTGCTTAACAGACACTGGGCATCCCTGCCATGGGTGCAACTCCGTTCCAGACATTGCCAAACTACTCTGGCTCTTGAATTTATGTAGACAAATTCACAGTGTTGTTTGGTTGTGATTTATGATTTGTTTTTGAAATTGCAAAATCACTTTGATGTGAACTGCTGTTCTCTGAACCCATTCCAGATGTGTTTAAAACTCCAGATTTGTCAAATGAAAATTAAAAAAAATAATAATAGTAATGGTTAATATTCAGGCGTGGAGTTAATCTTCACTTTGGGTTTGGAAAACTATCTTGGACTATTTAAAAAAAATTGTAGGGGGTGTCAGCAAAATTTGTTTGGCTAACCATTTCCTTCTTAATTTTTAAACCCCTGAGTATTTCAGGGGAAACTTAATCCATATGTTTCTGGTTCACTGCCTCTTAAATCGTCAAAATGTTGTTTTCCAAAGGCTTTTTAGTGTTGAAAGAGGTTTATCAGACACTATAGAAGTTCTCAAAAGTGTTTTTTACCTCAGCTTGTAGTTCCCACTGGACATAAACTCAAACTCCTAGAGTTTGGTTCTAAATTTAACATCAACAAAGCTTGAACAAGATCCAAAGCAGCCTGATGGCAGTTAGTCCTTTGAAAAGTACTACATTATTGGAAGAACACATATGTTGAATGGAATGTACAAATAAAAGCAAAGTTTGAGGGATTGATGGCAAGTCTTCCAAGAAATGACTGTTGTGTAACTTTCTATTTGATTGGCTTTCCTTTACCTGTTAATTCCTCAGCCATTACCCATCAGCCCCTCAGCTGTGGATTACCCTTATATCCTATACAGCTCCATTTCATATATAAAAAGAGGAAATGTTAAACATTAAACATTCTGATAATCTTGTCAGAGTGAAAAAGCTAAGGAAAAAGACATAAAAACTTACTATCTAGAATGCATCTCATAATTTTCATAATTCACTAAAATTACATTTGCTGCCAATTTATTTGATTTAATATCACCCAAAGTGTAAGGTTATATGGAATAAATAGCTAATTGGGTTAATTTAATAGCAAGTTAAATCTTTCTTTTATTTTATCTGAGAGGAATATTAAAATAGTGAAATTTTCAAGTGGTCTTGGAAATCTAAAATAGAGTTTCTTGGTAAAAACAAGAAAGAAAGAAAAAATAAATAAATAAATAAATAAATATATGTATATGTATGTATATATTATAATTTCCCACTGCTGGGTTTATAGTGGGAGTTGCTGGCATACTTCCAGTTCACTGTGTGAAAATCTAAGCTGCCTGTATAAGTGCAGAATCTAGTGTTGGGTCTTAAGGTTTTGTTTGGCATCTTGCCAAAGATGTTATGCATTTAGCTGGGAAAATTGCCTAGAAGTTAATTGAGAGGAAAACACTAATATACAACCTCCCCCTTAAGAAAAAAAAAAGCCATGGATATGCATATGGTGTCATTCATTGATAAGATTTGTATGTATACAATAAAGACTTGTATAAAAGTTGATCCCAAGATTGCTGAGGATGATTTTCACGGATTATCCACTCACCTTATATCTGGTCCTTTGTGAACGTCCACAGTTCACTAGGATCAGGATTTCTCCACAGTGCCTGCTCACTAGAGGCACAAGATCATAGAAGTACGTTTAAAATATTACTGCCTAAACAATAAGTGATTATTCAGGAATTCAGGAGATTATATATATTAATTCCATCTCTTAATTAAAATTTTTCAAAGGGACATTTTGGTACAGAACCTTGGTCTCTTCTCCTCAGACAAGATAGGTGGAATTTGCTCCACAACCTTCTATGAAAGAATTCAGGAGCCTCCTGCCCCTGAGGGCTACCACTGCCTGAGTCAGCCCCAAGTTCCATCTCTCTGGGGCTGAGGAAACAATACTTGTTTAGGACTTTATGACATTTTAACTTGACAGTAGTCTCAGGCCCTGAATTTTTCTACCCCTGGTAATAATTTTGTGCTGTCTTTCTAGTGCTTTTTAATACACTTTCCTCTTTAATACGTGGTCTTTCTCCACATGTGGCATGCCCTCCTACTTGATTTTCTTTTCTGACCAATAATCATGACAGAGAACTCCATGAATTCCCAAGGAGTTAACAGCTGTGATTCTTTCTTCAAAATAAAAATAGAGTATTAGTTGTATATTTTTCTTTATTGTTTTAGTAGATTAAATTTATTTGGGAGACCCCACTAGCACAATAATGACATGTTATTAAACCCCAACTCTCAGTACGTTCTGTCCATCCACATCCTTCTTCTTTCTCAAGTCTTGGATTGAAAAATAACATCTCAAAAATGGAGTCCAGTCTGAAGCCTGCTCTTAAATGACAAAGCTCCCAGTAAGTGGGTGTCTTGGTCAGTTTCAGAGCCTTTCTTTATGGTTCTCACTGTGGTCTTGGAGAAAGAGCTTAGAGTGGGAAGGCAGTAAAGACAGAGGAACAAAGTAGGCAGGGTATGCTTTTGGCTGGAAAGTGAGGGAAAAGTGATCCTTTAATTAAGATCAGTGTTTTTTTGTACCTGTACTGTATCTTTTTGCTGTGTCAGAGTAGGGAGGACATGAGCAAAGCAGAAACAATGAAAGTTTGCTACTGTATGAATTCCTTCTCCTTATACTTAATCCTGTCCTTATTGGGACCTTGGGTGGAAAGCTGATAATTTTGGTGAGCCGTAAAAGAAAGGCAGTGGCTTGAATTGCTGCCACCATCCCCTTGATAATGAACAGGCCTAATGAATGCGGGTAAGTGGTAAGAATCTGGGACCAGCTGCATTGGGGCAGGTAATACAGCTCAGATTTAATTGGGAGCAGGTATTGGGAGGCTGTATTACTTTAATTGGTGAGGGGTTTTCTAAATGGAAAGGACAAAGTATAATGGACAAATTGTGCAGTACAATAGCACTTAAGCTGGGATTGTATGCATTCGTTAATCTGCTGAGGAATGAGGCAATTCTAAACAATTTTCTCAGTGAAACCAACTCCAGAAAGCTTGTCCCTTTTGTTCTCCCTTGGGAAAATGTAAGATTGAAACAGAAAATACCTTTACCGAGGCAATCATTTTGCCACGTGTGGAAAGCGGATACAGCTGTAAACTACGAAAAAGGGATCTTTGTAGTACAATAAAGGATGGAAAAAGAGATAAAGCTTGGGATAAGAGTGGGCCTGTCACTGCATCTAAAAGGAGGAATAAAGTGATGGCATTTACAGTGACAGATGAGACTCTAAAGAGAACGCAGGACAGTTTAGAGAGGGAAATTTGATATTTAAAAGAAAGAGCCATGATAATTAAAAGTAGCATTACATTAAACTGTTGTGCATATCATTAATGACAGAAAGAAACTGCTGCCTTTTATTATAAAAAGTTAATGGTTCCTATAAAACCATACTTGAAACCTAACATTTTAAACAGTCTATATGAACATAAAGCTGGTTGTATTACTGATTCTCATCTTTCTTTAGACATATAAAAAGCAATGCTATTGGAATTATACTCCAACAACTGTGGCATTGTCCATGGAGGAGTGTCAAGTCCCATGCAGCTAGAAAAGGATGGACTCCGACCAACCATGAAAACTGCTATGAAATGTTCTCTCACTCACATGTGGGCACAAAAGGAGCCCCTGCGACATTCTTTGTCAAGCACATACTATTGCTCTGTTTTCTTTTAATAATTTATATTTGACAATATCCAAGAGCATATCTGTGTGATGGCATTTAGCAGGAAAAAAAAAATTGCTTCCAGGTTTGTGGTTCAGTGACCAGCTCTGATGATCCTGCTTAACCATTTTCAACTGTTTGAAACTTAATGGCTGAAGAGCAATTGTACTTGAGTTCTTTTAATGGAGCTCTTGCTCTTGTATATTTCATTACAGGTGGGAAAACTGGAAAGATTGAATGTCCTTTGGAGTTCATGGAGCTTTGGCAGTGGGAGAAGAAAAACAAAACGAGGCATAATGGGAGTGTGGAACAGACGTTCCCAAGATCCCCAGGTGGGTTTCATGTACTGCCTAATGTCAAGAGAGAGACTGATTCAGCTCTCCACACTGGCTGCAAAGGCTGAATTATCTTACCTCAGATATTGTTCCCAGCTAGGGCCAAATCTACAAAGCTCTGGTTTATAGAAAGAATTCTTTGGAAGGAGAACTATTTTACTATCCACACATCTATATCCCACATATTGGGGAGCATTTAGGTTGACCTCAATCTCCTAAAATGCAGATTGATGAAAAAAGTCCCTTAGTGTGAAATCATATTTATTCTGAAAGTAAAGAATAAAACATTTTTCTGGATATTGGTGCATAATAGCAAACTCCTGTTCAAAACTCAGCAAGACATGCCCCTAACTATAAGATAAAAATGAAAATCAGTCACATCACAACATGTCACAAATAATAGAGTCTCACTACTACTACATATTGAAAAAAATGTTTGTAATTATGGCAACTCAAATTTATTACTGGACCTCTATGTTAAAAAATTAGTCTTTTAAATTCCTTGGAGGAAGAAGGGAAGGAGTAAGATGGAGAAGAAAATCCCAAGTATTTAGAAATATAACGTGTGGGGCATCACAGTACTTAACAAGTATCTATAATAAAAAGGTACCACACTTAATTGTGTGTGTGTGTGTGTGTGTGTGTGTGTGGTGTGAGGATGATTAGAGTTGGTGAATGTGACTATGTTATATACAAGTGTGACAAAAATTCAGAGCCAGAAAAAAATGCAATTAGAACAGGTCCCATTGGTGTGAAACCCCAGCCCTGGCCCCTGTGCCCCAGAAGTAAATTGAAGCCTTCTTCTGTCCTTTACTTACCCAGGGCCCATTTCTCTCTATCAAACAGATAAGGAGAGAATGTCTCCTTCAGTAGAAGTCCTATACAAATTGTACCTAAAAACCATTCCACATTGACAATATTAACTCATACAAAATTTCACTATTGCCGAAGCCATTTTATACTGGGCATGTGAATACAAATGAAGAATCTTTTGAAACATGCACACAGGCACGCACATATGGATACACACACACACATTTATTGAATACTTACTATGATTTATTTAATTCAGTTAGTTGACGCTGTGTTCCTCTTACCAAAAATAAATCAGCAATTAGTTTTTTTCTACAATGTTCAAGTAGAGGATTGTCAATCATAACTATCCACCAAATAGACATTTCAATTAAATTGGGTAAGGGGAAATTATACTGATACAATTATTCCTTTTCTATCATTGAGATATCCAAATTTATGAAGGCTGTTTGGAAAACACCCAGCCATAAATGCCTCTATTTTTCATATTACATGGCTGGATACTTCTGAATAGCCTTCGTATAGTTATCAAATGGAGAATGAAAATAGAGGCCTGATAGTACTTGGGAGTTCTATGAGATGAAATCTTATATAAGTAGACAACATCTTCTTGGACTTCCACACCTGTACCTCTCCACCATCCTTGAATCTGAACCTTTGACAACAGTAGAGGCCACAAAAGATTAGCCTACACTCCTCTTGCAAGGGGAGATATTCAGTGTAACACATTTAGGTTTAATTTTGATGTTCAAAATTTATCACTTAAGATGGTATTCATCTATACAAAAAAAGATGACGACAGACACAGTGAGCTACACACAAACATACAGACACACATATGGCTAAGATAAATATTAGATGTCATATGATATTACAACATGCTACATAGAAAATATTATAGTGAAATTTCCAAATAGTTTCAGTAAATGGAATACATGGAAAAGAGGTCCTAATTATATAAGGCATATTACTACTTTCAATGTAAATAGCTATAAAAGAGTTTAGGAATCTGATTGAAGAAATTTTTTGTTCTTAACCTCTTTTAAACATCCCTGTCTATGGGTATGCTTGACCAAAAAAGCAAGTTATAAGGTAACAATATTAAATATTATCATTATTTGTGTATTTAGTGAAGATATATCTAGACATAGAGAAGTATATTACTTTAAATAATGCATATGTGTCTGTTTGATGCATTTTAAAAATAAATTGTATTCACTTTCAGCATTGGGTAAGTTCTCTGAAATCCTACAAAGTTTACTGACTATTCGAGTTTGACATTATTTAACTATGTCTAGAATATATACCATTTGTACTTTTTGAGAAGTAATTAATCAATGAAATGAAAAGATCTTCCCATGGGAAATGACCTTTAACTGTTTTGAATAGAATTTAAAATCTGAGAAATAAAGAGAAAATGAGAAGAATATTAAAGCTTCTTTTGGATAAAAAAATGTAAGGGAGTTGCAAATGAGTCCCCCACCCCATCACAAAATTAAGGTTTAGAAGTTCTACCTACTTCATAAAAAATGACAAAGAAAATATTTACTCCACTATACCATAGTAGAAGAAAACTCACTTTTGCGAACTCTGGTGTGGAAAATTTTCTATGAGAAGTAAAAAACACTAATCTATGCCACACTTGGTTGTTAGGGCTGGAATTTATTTTGTTTTATTTTTAAAATTCTTTATTATATAAATTTCAGGTATTCAGCACTATAATCTGTATACACCAGGAAGTGATCATGATCACAAGTCTAATAAGCATCTATCACTATACAGAAGACCTTCTTCACCCATTTTGACAAATCCCCAACCCCCGACTCTTTCTGGTAACCACTAATTTGTATCTGTAAGTTTATTTTGGTTTTGCTTGTTTTGCTTCTTTTAGATTTTGCATATGAATAAAACCATACAGTATATGTCTTTCTCTGTCTGACTTATTTCACTTAGCTTTCTAAACAATTTTGAAATGGAATCTGATGCACAAGACTGTTGCCAGGCTACTTTCTCAATAAATATGATACCCTAAGGGAAAGAGGAATTCTGTGAATTCAAAGAAGTATCTCTTAACAATAGGAGTTACTACACTATTTACATTAATTCTTCAAGATTTGCTGATTTATCATCAAGACTTGCCTTGTTGAAAGCAACAACAAAATGAATATAACATCAAAAGTATTCTATCCTGAAAGTCAGATTCAAAGTGGCTTATGGGTTAATTGATCAACATAAAGAAAACTGAAATATGTAAGTCCACGTTGTCACAAATGGCAAGTTTGCATACATTTTTATGGCTGAGTAGTATCCCATTGCATATATATTCCACATCTTCTTAATCAATTTATCCATTGGTGATTATAACTGTATCTTGGCTATTGTGAAAAACACTGAAAAGAGCACAGAGGTGTATATATCTTTTCAAATTAGTATTTTCGTATTATTTAAATAAATACCTAGAAGTATATTAGCCTGGTCATGACAGTTGTATTCTTAATTTTTTGAGGAATCTCCATATCATTTTCCAAATTTACACTACCACCAACAATGCAAGAGTGTTCCCTTTTCTCCACATCCTCTCCAGTACTTATTCTTTCCCTTTTTGATAATGACCATTCTAAGAGATGTGAGGTGATATATCAAAGCTGTTTTGATTTGCATTTTTCTAATAATTAGTGTTGAAAATTTTTTTCATGTGCCTATTGGCCATCTGTATGTCTTCTTTGAAGACATGTTTACTCATATCCTCTGACTATTTTCTAATTGGGTTGTTTGATTTTTTTGTTGTTGAGTTGTATGTGCTCTTTGTGTATTTTGAAAATTAATCCTTTATCTAATGTATGATTTGCAAATATCTTCTCTTATTCAGTTGTTTGCCTTTCATTTTGATGCTATTTTTGCACTGTGTAGAAACTTTTTCATTTGAAATAGTTCTATTTATTTTTGCTTTCATTTCTTTTGCCTTTGGAGACACATTCACAGACATTGCTAAGACCAATGTCAAGAAACTTACTGCCTATATTTTCTTCTAGGAATTTTATGGCTTCAGGTCTTACATTCTAGCCTTTAATGCATTTTGAATTAATTTTTTATGTGGTATAACATATTGGTCTAGTTTTATTATTTTGCATTTGACTGTCTAATTTTTACAGTACTGTTCATTAAGAAATTATCCACCTTCCATTGTATATTCTGAATACCTTTGTCTTAGATTGTGTATGTCTGTGTGAGTTTATTTTTGCCTCTCATTTATATTCCATTGACCTGTGTGTTTTTTTGTGTGCCAATATGCTATTTTTATTACTATAGCTTTGTAACATACTTTGAAATCAGAGAGTATAATACATCAAGCTTTGTCCTTATTTCTTAAGATTGCTTTGGCTTTCAGGATCTCTTACAGTTCCATTCAAATTTTAGAATTATTTATTCTAGTTCTGCAAAGTATGCCATTGGAATTTTGGTAGGGATTGTGTTAAATCTGTAGATTGCTTTGAGCGGTGTGGACATTTTAACAGTGTTAATTCTTACAATCCATAAGCATGCAACATCATTTTGACTTGAGATCATTTGTATATGGATATCTAAAGCTGTATATCACAGGATCCAGCAGAAGCAAAGACAAAACTGCCTATAAAATAATTCTAGAACACAGAACACAGAATACCCAATTCACCTATATAAAAGATAAATCTGCTAAATCTGAACTCATGAATTAAATATACAAAAAACATAAGGCAGTGTATCAGCATTGAGAAAATCAGCAGATACAACAAAGAGAAAGAATTGCTATTCCTAAATACAAAAAATATATAATATTCTAAAAATAAGTGTAAAAGAAATATATTTAAAATTATTAGATGAATAAAAATTGAAATGGAAATCACAAGAAAAAATATCTGGTTATGGGGAGGAAATTATAATTTTGAAAGAATCACATAAAATTTTACCATTAGACCTAAAAGGTCTGACGATTAAGTTCATTAACTAATCCTAGAAAACATGCTACATACCTCATTGCTGGATATCACTATGGTCACCTTTGAAGTACTCCCCTTGAGAAACTATGCACCAACACCAGTGCCTAGTCCACCTTTCAAAGCAATTTTGGAACACTTTTTCTGGAATGGCCATCAAAGCTGTCATTATATTACCCTTGATTGGAATGTCATTAAAATGTCTTTGTTTCAATATTTTCTTTATCATCAGGTAAGAAAAAAAGTCACTGGGGGCCAGATCAGGTGAGTAGAGAGAGTGTTCCAATACAGTTAGCTGTTTACTGGCTAAAAACTCCCTGACAGACAGTGCCATGTGAGTTGTTACATTGTCATGATGCAAAAGCCATGAGTTGGTGAAAAGTCCATGTTGTTTTCATCTAACTTTTTCATGCAGCCTGTTCAGCACTTTTAAATAGTGAACTTGGTTGACTGTTTGCTCAATTGGTACAAATTCATAATGAACAATCCCTCTGATATTAAAAAAGTTCAGCAATATAATTTTGACATTTGATTTGGACTGATGGAACATTTTTGATCATGGAGAATTGGCTACCTTCTAATTTGCACTTTTATGCTTTGTTTCAGCATTGTATTGGTACACCCGTATTTCATCAACAGTGATAACACACCCCAAAACATCATTTTGCCTCTCCAAAAAGTCTTTGTAAACTTTGACACTCATTTGCTTTGTTCATCAGTGAGCTTCTTTGGGAATATTTTTGCACATGCTTTCTTGTGTTAAGATTTTCAGTTAAGATTTTCCTGTTTCCTTATCAACGTTTACTTGGTCTGCTATGCTTCTCACAGTTAGTCAAAACTCAACAAATTTTTGCTGTGTTTTCATCAGTTTTGCTTGGTACTGGCCAGCCTGACATCTCTTCATCAGTGATGCTTTCTCTCCACTCAGAAAAATTTTTAATCCATTTGTAAACTGCTGTTTTCTTAATGGTATGATTCCCATAAAGTTGGACTAAGGTGTCCCTGATTTCACTTGCACTCTTGCCAAGTTTAACAAGAAACATAATGTTTATTTGTTACTCTAATTCAAGCTCCGGCATTCTCAAAACAGCACACAAAAACACACAACAACAATAATGAACGCCACCACCACTTGTCTACGTGAACTTACCTGTGAGACACAGATAGACCAAGGTTATAAAAGCTTTTTGAGTTGTTTGTACAGTGCTTCCCACATTAGTGCACAGTGCTTCTCACATTAGTGTACAGTGGCAAGTTCATGAACATAATTGTCAGACCTTCATAAGCTCAATATGTAGAAAAATAATATTTACATCATTAGTTCCAAGAAATATCTATGAGATATGTGTTCATAAAAGAACAAATTAATGGACTCATTGTTTTATGTTTTATTTGTATAGTTGTTGTAACTTTAAAAATTATATTCTCTGAACAACATCAGTTAATCTCTGATAATAGCCAGTAGCAATGAAAAGAAAAAAAAAAGTTAAATGTTAAATTTGACTTTGGAGATGCTGTTTCTTTCCTAGAGGTCTCAGAAGATCACAAAGGACTAAATATAAGATGTCTGGACATGTAAAAATGGAAATCCTTGGGAGAGTAATGCCAGCAAAAGAACTGATTAGGAAGCTCTACAAGCATATACCCTTGAGATCATCATGATGGTGGAGTGAGAGGAGTTTACGGAAACTTTTTCTGAAAATTACAAGAAATTGAAACACTATAATTCAACAAAGGAACCCCTAAGTGACACATAACCACAGCTGCGAGTTCCATTCATCACAAGGAAACACATAAAGGTGGAAAAAACTGGAGCAACCTGAGGAGGAGGAAAGGAAGAAGTGCAGAGAGGAAGCCACCGAATGCAGTCCAAAGTCTGGAAGAGAAAAGTAGTGAAATGGGGGCTAAGGAATGCAGGCCTGGAGCTCAGTGTGGTTCTGGGAGAGAAAGGGCTGGAGATGGTGGAGGTATGATATGCAAGCCCAGTGCTCAGAGCAGTCTCAAGAGAAAGAAAGAGTGGGACACAGTGGGAAGGAAATGTGGGCCTGGAGCTCAGTGCAGTCCTGGGAGAGACAAGGACGGAGATGATGGCATGTGTACCTTCTCTGGCCTGATACATTACTGACTGAGGGACCAGCATATAATATGACTGAACTCAGCACGCAGGACTTTGGGACATACAAAAGGCATAAGCCCACACTGCCAGACAGAAAACAAAGACATGAAGCTTGGTCACCTTTTCTTACTCTTTCAGAGGTTGTTTCTCCTACCTCTGCCCTGTGTTTACTTGGAAGGAGAAGTAGGGGCTAATTAGTTGGGGCATAGAAATGACCATTATCTGGTGCCACGAACAAGCCTGAGCCTCACCCAACAAACCTCTCTCTACCCTTTCCAGCTAAAGCCAGCAGGGATATTCAGGAAAGCTGACACACAAAGGCAGTGAAGCTTCCTTCTGGTGACAGGCTCAGCACCACAAATTCAGAGGCACAAGGCTTCATCACCCACCATATCTTCCTATGGGTGTGGTGTACTGAGACCAAGACAACTGGGTCAAAAAGGAGAAGCCCACTTACTAGGAAATCTCACATCGTGAGAATACAAGGAACCATGAGAAAATAAACTGCTGCAGCCAAGGAGAGAAAATAAAATGCTCCAGTCACACCTAGTGGGAAGCAAAATACAAACAAACAAACAAACAAACAAACAACAAAAGCAAAAAATGAAAACAAAACCTCTTCATATCTACCTATGGCAAGATCCACTCTTGCAGATAGATGCCCGGGAAAAGAAACACACTAACAGCTATAAATAGCTAAGGGAACAAAGCTGCTCAGAAAAAAAATAAAGAATCTTCAGAAAAGAAACTTAAATACATAGAAATATGATTTAAATGAAAGAGAATTTAAGATTGCAATTCTGAAAAAATGCATTGAGATTCAAGAAAACTTAGGCAATTTAATGAACTCAGAAATGAAATTCACGAATAAACAGACAAATAAACATTTTACCAAAAAGATGAAAATTCTAAAGAAGAATCAAATAGAAATTCTGGAGATAAAGAACTCAATAAAAGAGGAGAAGAATGAAATAACTAGCTACAGAAGCAAAGATAACCAGTAGAGGAAAGAATTAGTGATATCAAAGATAGAAATATGGAAATGACACAAATGGAAGAAGAGAGAGACATAGAGTTGAAAGAAATGAAAGAAAAATACAGGAACTATCTGACTCCATCAGAAAAAATAACATAAAAATAATGAGTTTACCAGAAGAAGAAAACAGGGCACAGAAGTCTATTCGAAGAAATAGTTTATGAGAACTTCCCAAACCTGTAAAAAGAATTAGATCCTCAAATCCAAGAAGCAAACAGAACATCTAACTACCTAAATCCTAACAGACTTTCTCCAAGGCACATCATGTTGAAGCTGTTAAAAATCAGTGATGAAGAAAGAATTCTAAACACAACCAGGGAAATCAAGATGGTAACTTATAAAAGAAAGCACATTTGATTATCATCATATTTGTCACCAGAAACTCTACAAGCCATTAGAGAGTGGAATCAAATATTCAAACTATTGAAAGAGAGAAATTACCAGCCAAGAATAATGTATTCAACAAAGTTATCCTTTAGATATAAAAGAGGAATAAAGACCTTTCCAGATACACAGACATTGAGTAAATTCTCCAGCACAAAAACTGCATTACAAGAAATACTGAAGGAGGTTATTTGACCTGGAACAAAAAGTCACAAATAAAGATAATCCGTGAGAACAAAAACATAAAAGGAGAGGAAATAAACGTTTGAATTTCTAAAGGGAAATGAAGATAAGTATTTTTAAGAAAAGGAACTACCATATACATGAAACTGTATATTACACTAACTTAATGGTAACCACTCAAAAAAAAATTCAGAAACTGAAACACATAACATAAATGCAGAGAAAACAGATGGCAAAAAATTACATAACACCAGCAAACTAAAATAATAGATAGAAACAAAAAAGTAAAGAAATAATGAAGACACAAAGGTACCAAAAACAAAGATAAGGAGGCTAGAAGATAGATTTGGCAAGATGGGGACCAGAGAGGAGATCCCTGAAACCTCTCCTGGAAAATACAATTGAATGGCTGGGATCCAACATAGGAAACCCTGAGTGACAGTCTCAGCTGAGAAATCCATGCATCACAAGAAAGCATTTGGAGGTCAGAGAAACTGGAGTGAGCGAGAGAAAAAGGAGGGAGCAGAGTGGTTTGGAGACTCATGGCTGTGGATTGCAACCTACAGATGCAGGTTGAGACCTAATTGGGACAAAGTAATATGATGCTGGGTGGGAGAGAGGCCGAGTGACACCAAGAGTGGAGGTGAGAGCAGCTGAAACCTTGTGACACTATGGGCAGTTGGATTGAGCATGTTAGGGCTCTAGCCAAAATGTTTCACCTCCAGAGTGATTCAGAGGATGAAAAAAGCATCTAAACTGACCTAGGCTGGAATAGTGTCCCTAGCTGCATCACTGCACCTCTCTGGGTGAGTTTGAAAATAAAAGTAGCTGCAGTGGAACAGCTAAAATCTTGAAATGCAGTCCAGGGTGAAATGTGGACTCAGGAGAAGGAGAAAAGCTGAACTCATGGTGAGCACCTAGCACGCTCTCAGCTTGCCCTGCATCAGCTTTCCCCCTGCCCCCCAACCAACTTCCCTCAGGAACTGCAAGAAGCAGAGTTACCATGGACAGTAGAGCCCTGAAGCCCAGGCAGAAGCCAGAAATTTCTAGCTCTCTCCCAAAGCTTGCTCCCAAGGCCACTTAGTATCTTCTCTACTAGGTGTGGCAAGACACTACAGTGATACCAACTGAGAAGAGAGAGACCTCTCCATATCTACCATAAGAAAAGCCTTCATTCCCAGAAAAATTAATACTTCAAACCATATGAGTACATTAGGATTGAAAGCTGCTTGGAAAGAAAATAAAAAATGTACAGAAAAAGATCTTATAGATCTGGAAATACATGATCTTAGTGACATGGAATACCAGGCTGCAGTTCTAAAAACTCTCAGAGAAATGAAAAAGTATTGGGAGAGCATACTGACTGAGATGAGTGATCTCAGAAAGAAAATCCATAAACAAAAGAAACATTTTAACAAAAAATAATTGAAAATATAAAAAAGAATCTAAAGCAAATTTGAGAGATAAACAATGCAATTAAAATAACTAAGAAATTAACTAACCAATATAGGGAGGAGGGCCAATCAGACGGAGGGAAGAATTGGTGATATTGAAGATCAGAACATGGAAAAAACACAAAAAGAAGATAGGTACATCAAGTCCAAAGGATTGAAAGAACTCTACAAGAACTATCGGATTCATTAGAAGAAAACACTTAATAACAAGCTTAGAAGAAGTTGCAGAAAAAAACTCTACAGATAACACACTCAAACAAACAGTAGACAAAAAATTTCCAAACCTATGGAAAGATCTGAAACCCCAAGTTTAAGAAGAAAATAGGTCCCCTGGTTATCTGGACAACTAGCAGATCTTCTCCAAGGCACATTATATTTAAGATGTAAAAAATCAAAGGCAAAGAGATAATTCTCAAGGCAGCCAGGGAGGGCAAAAAGTACTATAACTTTTAAAGGACAGCCCATCAGGCTATTATCAGACTTCTCAGCATAAATTCTATAAGCCAGGAGTGAGTAGGGTCAAATATTCAAAATATTAAAAGAGAAACTTCCAGCCAAGAATAAATTATCCAGTAAACTTATCTTTCTCATATGAAGAAGGAATAAAGACCTTCACAGACATACAGAAGGTGAGGGAATTCTCCAGCATGAGGCTGGCATTTCATGAAATACTGAAGGAGGGATTCCCTGCTGGTGTACTGGCTAGGCTTCAGCACTCTCAACGCCATAGCCTTGGTTAGATTCCAGCCAGGGAAACACCAAAAAAAAAAAAAAAAAAAAAAAAAAAAAAAAAAAAAAAAAAAAAAAAAAAAAAAAAAAAAAAAAAAAAAAAAAAAAAAAAAAAAAAAAAAAAAAAAAAAAAAAAAAAAAAAAAAAAAAAAAAA